>JAPPVO010001600.1:0-43394 GCA_030407325.1 Camellia japonica | reverse complement strand
CAAAATAAGAGATTAAACATATCAGAAACACATGCGAGGGTCGGGCTATTACAACTCCTCTCATCTTATGGAGTTGTGGTTGTTAGAAAAACTTCCACTCATTGTCATTACTAGAGAAGTGTAGGTAATTAAATGGTTGTCATTGCTACAGCCAGAATATTGCCGCCAAATGGTTTTTAAGGTTTTGAGGATGAGTAGGCTTTGAAGGTAAGATTTCAGGAAGATCAATGGGTGGTGATGGATGTGGGTGCTCTCATAAACCCTAATTCATGATGTAGTGGGTGTATAGGTTTAATTGTGAGATAGGGTGTTTCAAAATTAATGATGTGCTTTGTAGTAATTTTATTTGAGGTTATTATTGAAATAATATATATAAAAAAAAAAAGCTAAAAATTGGGGGTCCAAAATAATTTATGAGGTGCTAATAGCAACACTCTTATTTAATCATTTTACTAATCACTAAAATGAGACAGGTCACAACTCTCCTTCTGTTAAGGCTATGTTTGGTTCAAGGATTTGTGAAGGGATTTGAAAAGAAAAAAAGAAAGGGGAAAAAGGGTAAAATGTGCATAAAATACACTTACATTTCACACACATTTTTTTTTTCTCTTTCCAAATCCCTCCCTAATCCTTCAACTAAACGCAGCCTAAAAGAATTTCGCTTGAAATTTACTTACCTTGCTAAAACAAATGAGGGTATTGGGCCATCATATTCTACTCACTCTCCTAAGTTGTTTTCTCTGCCATAAGACTTTCACCAATAGTATAGTCTTGTTATGGAGAACCTAATCCTTGCGATCCAAAATCTGAATTGGCTCATCCTCCGTTAAGGCTTCGCAACAACAAAATACACTTTTGGCGACCAAATTTGGCGACTTAAAAAAATTTAGTCACCAAAACATGTGGAATTGGCACCAAAAAAAATTTTAGTCGGCAAATGTACAATATTTAGCTACTAATTTTTTTTAGTCAGGAAATATTGATTATTGGCAACTAAAAAAAATTTACTCGCTAAAAATACCACAATTAGCAACTAAAAAATGTTTTAGTCGCTGTATACATAGTTTTGGCTACTAAAATTTTTTAATCGCTGAATGAAAAATAAAAAATTTACTTTCAGACTTTTGGCGACCAAAAGTTTGGCACCAAAAATTGATTTTCAGCGACTAAAAAATATTTTAGCCGCCAAAGAATTAAAATATTTGAGGAAAATTTCAAATTTTGGCAGAATTTATAAAATTAATTGGCGACCAAATGTTTAAGGTTTTGGCTACTAAAATAAAATTTAGTCGGCATTTGTCCCTTAATTAATTACCCTACTCAGTCTTATTTCACTCTCTCATCATCGATCTTCTCTCTCTCTCTCTCTCTCTCTCTCTCTCTCTCACACACTCCATCACAGGCGACCCTTCTACCAGCCACCACTGTCACACACAAGCACCCACCTCCTCACCAGCGACGATACGACCACCTCCTCACCGACAACAGTACAACCCATCTCCCCAAGAGCAGCGTTTTTTCTCTCTATTTCTCGCTCGCAGCAACCATTGGAGCACACCCTAGTATTTCCCCTTCTTCCCCTTCCTCCCTCTCTCTCTCAACCATTAGAGTGCACCCTGTTAAATCCAATTCATTCTTCTAGTGTCCTACATAATGATTATTAATTGTACTCCCATTCAATTCTAATTTTCTTTTAATCAATTAGTTTGTGTGTGATGATGTTGTTATTGTTGTTGTTGTTAGTTTATTTGTTGCTGTTGTTTGGTCTATTCTTTTTATTGTTGTTGTTTTCCACCCTCTTACTCACCATGTGTTTGACAAAATGTTAAAACGAAATTAGAACAGGCTCACTATTTACTGGAGTGGTGGCAGGGATTAACAGCTTGTTGGGATTATAATAACATGTGATGTTCCACGAGATGACAAGTAAAAAATGACCCTGGATTTGATTTTTTTTTTTTTTGGCTGATGAGTTGATGCTGCATGTAATCAACCTGATATGAGAATTGGCTGTGCTTCCGGTTTATATGCAGAGTCTTCAGACATTTGACCCAATATGAACAACTTAAGTGAAGTACATTTTTATTGAATTAGATTATTAAGCAATAAATGGTCAATCTAATAGGCTAAAACAGAGCAAGCTGAACGGCAACATATTTGAGTTGGCTTGCTTTGCTTTGCTTTTTTGACACACTTTTTGTTCTTGGATTGAGATATGTGTTGGGTCATTTCAATTACAGGTTTAATTACTTTTTTGACACACTTTTTGTTCTTGGATTGAGATATATGTTGGGTCATTTCAATTACACACTTTTTTGATACACTTTCTATCCTTTTATTTTATATCTGCATTACAGGTTTAATTACTTTTGAAATGATGTTATGACAGGTTGAAAGTATAGTTTTGAGTATCATTTCAATGCTTTCCAGTCCAAATGATGAATCTCCAGCAAACGTAGAAGCAGCAATAAGTGCCACTCAGTTATCGTATAGCATCTCTTTTTGAAAGTCCTTTATCTTAGTGTGTTCAGTTAACTAAATGCTTAAGTTAAATTGTTCATATTGTTTATCATTGTATGATTACATGTTGTTTGAAGTAATGTTGAGCTAATCATCATCACGATATACTAGGTGGTAGTAATGTGGGTATCCTATACTAAACTGTTTCAAAAATTTCTATTTCCTCGATGCCGCCAATGTCCAAACCAAGAGAGCTCTTTGTCTAGTTAGGATTTCTACAACATAGAATAGAAAAGCATGTGCTTTGTAGGTGGTGAAATATTTTGTTACTTGTGATTAAATGCTTACATAGGTGGAGGTTGCAAGAGTTAAGAGTTTTGGACAGATTTGTTGATTAATAGTAACATCAATTATATTTGTTTTACTTTGAAGAGATGCATCAGACTTCAAAGCTTTAATATGGTAGGTTATATGCCCAAGTCATCATAGAGGAAAGGAAAAGATATATATGGTATTGTTATCTCTTTTGTGAAAATCTTTTGTTTGAAATGAGTGTTTAAACTTTGTTTCAATGGGGGTTTAAACTTTGCTCTAATGCTGTACACCCAACATTTTTTATTGTATGCAAAATGGGGGTTGATTTCATGGAAGTGAAGACTCCAAATTTTGGTTACCACATTGATAAGTAGGCATGCAGATATCCTTGCTCAAAGACTTCAACTTGAATATCATGGAGTTCTTCAAAATTTTATTATTACCCAATAATTCTAAGATTATATTGATATTGTCTATGAAATGGTCCCCTTACGTCTTTAAAAAGTTTTTTTATTGGGATGATCCCTTAAGTTTTTGAAAATTCTTTTAGTACCCTATTTCAAATATAATTTTTCAATGCATAGGGAATGATCCTCAATTATTTCACATATTATGTAATACCATCGATTGTGTTGATTTGATTTTATAATATGTAAATGTCATTTGTTATTTTTTCAATTATAAAAATAATGAAAGTAGATTTTTTATAGAGGCATGAAAGCCTTACCATTCTTTCAATAACCGATCTATCCTGGAGAGGCTTCTTGTGAAATACATAATTGGGATGGGATGGGATGCAATGGGGTTAACTGAAACCTATCCCCATTCTGAATTATATAATCAATTCCTCTTCCATAGCCATACTTACTCTGGTTTTATGTGCCTTAAACCCAGCCATAATTCACTTTGGAGTCTAATTGTTATATCTAATTTTGGTGTCTAGTGTATGGTGTAGGTTTGTTTATCTTTGTGATGGGAAGTTTAGCAGTAACTATGCTGCTGACTCTTTGAAATTCATTTCTCAGCGCCACATGATTAGTGTATTTTTATGTACTAATATTGATTGGTTGTAATTTAACCTTGCTAATTTGAAGTGGAGTTTATATAGATCATGTTAATTTTACTTGTGATTTAATTATACAGGTTGCAAAATGAATGTTAGAAATAATAAGTCGTTGTGGTCACAAAACCGACTTCTCTGATGGCTTCTATAATGTGTGAATTTTTGGTATGCACATTATTTGCTGCTGTGGTGGCTTTGAGATTTCTACTACATTAAGTTAAAACTATATTCATAACTTGAGGATAGCAAGACTCTTGTAGTTGTGAAATAAAAGGAGACCTGCATTATTTAAATAAAAGACTCTTACGATCTATTTGTGGTTATAAAATAGAGTATTCGGGTGAAAGGTAATAATCTCATAACTAATGATCTCCAACTTGGTGGCTTGGTTATAAAACAGATGCATTGATCATTACTTGTAACAGCAAAGCAAATACATCCACACTAGTAGTGAAAGTATTTTATATTTTTGTTTTGATTCGTTTGGTTTGTGGAATTCATGGGGAATGAATAGAAATTGGAATTTGGGTAAAAAATGAATAAGATCTGGGTTGTTCTATATATGAGTTCAAAGTCTTGTCATTAATAGCAAGTTGAGTAGCAAACTATTATATATCAAAGCTTTAGTGATTCAAATATGCACTTGAGTGTAGAGATTACATAGTAGCAAACTCTTTGACTCTTTGTGATGATCATTAAGCAAACTTCGTGGCTGTTGAGTGATGTTTGTGGACTATTTGCAGACCATGTTCAAGATTTAAACATTTTCTGTAAGTTTACCTTGCTTGTTCAATTGGTGGATTATGTGCAAGGACTTGCCCTTGGGTTGCCACTGAGGCTTGGCAAATACAATATATCAAATTAATTATATGAATTTGTGACTCTACTCTTGGTTGTCAAACATTATTTGGAAATTAATAAAAAAATTTGTGGACAAATTACTTTGGCCGTCAAGGTTTTGAGTCTATTTGCATATATAGTGCTTAGAGTTGATGAAATGACACTTTCTAGCTTATAAAACTCTATTTGGACTTTGGTTCAATGTTTTTATCAATGGTGCAGCGTTGCACATACAGGAAAAATATGCATGTGATCCTTACGTCATGTACGTTTACTTAATTGATCATTTCAACTGTTATAAATGTAGTGATCAAACCAATCTCAAGTCAGATTCCAGATGTAGAATTAAGTAAATTTATGGGAGTGTGATAGTCTCAACTCAATGATAGGGGGCGAAAATGAAAAACAGCCCCCGAACCACTATATGGATGTCACCGGTAGCTTCCTCATGACAAATAGGACCCGTAGGGAGTTAGAGCCGAATACGCCCTAAACTTAGTCGAAAAAGGGCGTTTCGGGGGCAAAAATTCAAACAGCCCCTAAACCACCGTGTGACTCACACGAACAGGTTCCCCATGACAAATAGGACTTGTGAGAACTGACGGAATGTAATTCGGACCCATAAGTAGGGAGTTAGAGCTGAATACGCCCTAAACTTAGTCGAAAAAGAGCGTTTCGGGGGCGAAAATTCTAAACAGCCCTCGAACCACCGCGTGACTCACATGGAAAATTTTCCCATGACAAATAGGACTTGTGAGAACTGACGGCATGTAATTCGGATCCGTAAGTAGGGAGTTAGAGCCGAATACACCCTAAACTTAATCAAAAAATGGTGTTTCGGGGGCGAAAATTCAAAACAGCCCCCAAACCACCATGTGACTCACACAGAAAGGTTCCCCATAACAAATAGGACTTGTGAGAGTTAGCGGAATGTAATTTGGACCCGTAAGTAGGGAGTTAGAGCCGAATATGCCCTAAACTTAGTCAAAAAAGAGCGTTTCTTGGGCGAAAATTCTAAACAGCCCCGAACCACCATGTGAATCACACAGATAGTTTCTCCATGACAAATAGGACTTGTGAGAACTGACAGATATTCGGACTGTAAGTAGGGAGTTAGAGCCGAATACGCTCTAAACTTAGTTGAAAAAGAGCGTTTCGGGGTCGAAAATTCATAACAGCCCCTGAACGACCATGTGGCTCACACGGATAGCTTTTCTATGACAAATAAGACTTGTGAGAACTGACAGAACGTAATTCGGACCCGTAGGTTGGGAGTTAGAGCCGAATACGCACTAAACTTAGTCGAAAAAGGGCGTTTCAGGGGCGAAAATTTAAAATAGCCCCCGAACCACCGTGTGGCTTACACGGACAGTTCCCCCATGACAAATAAGACTTGTGACAACTGACAGAATGTAATTCGGACCCAAAGGTTGGGAGTTAGAGCCGAATACACCCTAAACTTAGTCGAAAAAGGGCGTTTCAAGGGTGAAAATTCAAAACAGCCCCCGAACCACCATGTGGTTCACACAGACAGTTCCCCCATGACAAATAGGACTTGTGACAACTGACAAAATGTAATCCATACCCATAGGTTGGGAGTTAGAGCCGAATACGCCCTCAACTTAGTCAAACAAGGGCATTTCGGGGGCGAAAATTCAAAACAGCCACCGAACGACTATGTGGCTCACACGGATAGCTTCGCCATGACAAATAGGACTTGTGACAACTGACAGAAATAATTCAGACCCGTAGGTTGGGAGTTAGAGCCCAATACGCCCTAAACTTAGTCGAAAAAGGGCGTTTCGGGGGCGAAAATTTTAAACAGCCTCGGAACCACTGTGTAACTCACACAGACAGTTTTCCCATGATAACTACAACTTGTGAGAACTGACAGCATGTAATTCGGATCCGTAGGTAGGGAGTTAGAGCCGAATACATCCTAAACTTAGTCGAAAAATGGCGTTTCAGGGGCGAAAATACAAAACAGCTACTGAACCACCATGTGACTCACACAAATAGGTTCCCCATGACAAATAGGACTTGTGAGAACTGATGAAATGTAATTCGGACCGGTAGGTAGGGAGTCAGAGCCGAATACGTCCTAAACTTAGTCGAAAAAAGATGTTTCGGGGGCGAAAATTCAAAACAGCCCCCGAACCACTGTGTGACACACACAAACAATTTTACCATGACAAATAGGACTTGTGAGAACTGATAGAATGTAATTCAGACCCGTAAGTAGGGAGTTAGAACCGAATATTCCCTAAACTTAGTCAAAAAAGAGCGTTTCGGGGGCGAAAATCCATAACATCCCTGAACCACCGTGTGACTCACACGGATAGTTTTCCCATGACAAATAGGACTTATGACAACTAACGGAATGTAATTCGGACCTATAAGTAGGGAGTTAGAGCTGAATATGCCCTAAACTTAGTCAAAAAATAGCGTTTCGGGGGGAGAAAATTCATAACAGCCCCCGAATGACCATTTGACTCACATGAATAGCTTCGCCATGACAAATAGGACTTGTGAGAACTAACAAAATATAATTCGGACTCGTAGGTTGGGAGTTAGAGCCCAATACGCCCTAAACTTAGTCGAAAAAAGGCATTTCGGGGGCGAAAATTCAAAACAACTCCCGAACCACCATGTGGCTCACACGGACAGTTCCCCCATGACAAATAGGACTTGTGACAACTAACGGAATGTAATCCGGACCCGTAGGTTGGGAGTTGGAGCCGAATACGCCATAAACTTAGTCGAACAAGGGCGTTTCGAGGGCAAAAATTCAAAATAGCCCCGAACGACCATGTGGCTCACATAAATAGCTTCGCCATGACAAATAGGGCTTGTGAGAACTGACAGAACGTAATTCGGACACGTAGGTTGGGAGTTAGAGCCCAATACGCCCTAAACTTAGTCGAAAAATGGCGTTTCGGAGGCAAAAATTCTAAACAGCCCCCGAACGACCGTGTGGCTCACACGGATAGCTTCGCCATGACAAATAGGACTTGTGAGAACTGACGGAACGTAATTCGGACCCGTAGGTTGGGAGTTAGAGCCGAATACGCCCTAAACTTACTCGAAAAAGAGCTTTCCGATGGTGAAAATTCATAACAGCCGCCGAATACGCCTTACACTTAGTCGAAAAACTCGTTACACTTAGTTTAAAAAGCGACAACTTTATGAAAATAACATCTACATATTCTAATAATTGCCTTTATATATTTATAGGACGAAGAAATTACATATTACATTGTTTGTGCTGTTTGTTGGAATAAATATTGCATGATACATACATATATATATATATATACTTTCTTTTATTTCCAAGAAGACATTTCTCAATTGTTCTACCTTAAATGCATGTTAGAACGTGTTTCATATGGCTGACTGAATTGATATTTTGTAACCAATTCTAATGTTTCGTTTTTTGTTTTTCTTTGTAAATGGCTTTGTTGCGTGGACTTGTGGATAATCCATATTGGTGTATGGAGAAGAATTTTCACTATTGTGTAGAACTAATATAATACTTTTGTCGTCCTCAGCTTTTGTGTAATTCATTATTGCTGATACATAAAACTTTTGGCAATCAACAGATAATGACTGTTGTGGTACATAGATCACCTTCTGTCGTGGTACATATATACCATTTGTCGGCGTACATATAGGACGTTTTGTCATGGTCTATAAAAAAAAATTGTCGTGGTACATATAGTAATTTGTACCATGCCGAATGGTAATTTCACTTGGTAGTAAATGTATTTTTTTGTATACGGAGGGCTTTAATTTTTGTATGATATATTTTGTATGGAATTATTATTTTAGTTTGGACAATAGTTGATTTGTATGGACTTTGACATTTAAAGTTATTTATTTTTGATATATGGATGCAGATTTTGAAATGATTCATAGTATGTATCATTTTGTTTATATATGTATTAAAGGTTGCATTGAACATAAACAGGTTGTGGAGAAATTATAATTTTGCAATAAAACTTAATATCATGTTTTTGGCGACTAAACAATTAGTAGCTAAAAAGAAATTGGCAAAAGACATTTGGCGACTAAAAGTTTTGTAGCCAAAAAAAAAATAGACATTTGGCGACTAAAAGTTTAGTAGCCAAAAAAAAAATGTAGACATTTGGCGACTAAAATATTTCGTAGCTAAAAACAAAAAACTAAAGGATAAAAACACTTTTGCCGACTAAAATTTGAGTAGCCAAAAATGTAGAATTTTAGGCGACCAAATATTTGGTAGCCAAAAGAGGAACTCTTTGCCAACTAAAAATTTAGTAGCCAAAGATGTGGGACTTTCGGCGACTAAATTTTTAGTAGCCAAAAGAAGAACTCTTTGCCAACTAAAATTTTAGTAGCTAAAAATGCTGGACTTTAGGCGACTAAAAGTTTGGTCGCCGAAAATGGTCTAATTTAATTTAATGTCCAACCTTTTGGCGACTAAAATAATTTTAGTCACCAATTACCTTTACCAACAATTTTTTGGCGACTGCTTTTGCGACCAAATAATTTAGTCGCTAAAACCATTCGGCAACTAAAAATTAACTTTTGGCGACTAAAAATTTAGTCGCCCAAAGTGAAAATTCTTGTAGTGCTTTTTGGGTTTTAGTCCTAACCAAAAGATTGTTTTGATCAAAGATAAATGAAGAAACGAACTGTTGAAGAAACAAATCCATACAAGTTAGCACCTATACCCTGCAAATTTACATGCGCATCTATACAAATTTATTGCACCATATAGCTAGTATATCTAAATGAGAAATATGAAGAACCGAACAGTTGAAGAAACAAAATCCGGAACAAATCTATACAAGTCAGCACATATACCGCACAAATTTACCTACGCATTTGTACAAATTTATTGCACCATATAACTAGTATATCTAAATGAGAAATAAAATAGCAACGAAATAATGGCATACAACTAACCCATAGAAACAAAGGAAGTGAATGTGAAACAAGCAAATACTATGAAAGTTATCACAGAGATGTCAATATATAGCAACGAAATGCCTCAAACAAAATACAAGAAAAAAATTCAGAGCCTAAACAAATCACAAATTACAACCCAAGTAACAAATATTGAGGTTGTTCCAATGTAAAATAATGAACAATTCCCTAAACATTAAAAGACCTGTTTGGTTGTGTTTCGTTTTTTTGGCTGCAGACAAAATAAAGGCATACAGCTAATCTGTTATTTTCTGAATATTGTTTTCAATTGAGCAAAATCAAACTTAGTCTGACTTGTACAATTACATTCTTTTTTTTTTCTTTTTTTCTAGAGTGATAAGTAGAATTTTCCCAATCATGTCATAGACATCATGCCAATGTTCCGTTTTTGTGTTCATTCTGGATTTCATAACCAAGGGCGAGTGTCTTTCAAGACCACCATATACAATGCAAATTAAGATGGACTACATCTATTTAAGGACCAGGACCTTGTAGAGATTTTACATATGTGGTTTCAGTTGTTCTTATAATATAGTTCATCATCGTATGCATTCAAATGTATTAGTGACAAACAATAAGCAAGGAGGGCCCAATGTCATGGTTGGGACAAGAATTGTCTTGAGTAAGAAAATATATCAAGTGCTTTAGCATTTGATTGCATTGCAACATATTATTCTTTATTTTGGATAGTCAGAGGATTCATCAAAATAAATAAGCCAAAACCCATAAAATAACCTAAAAGCAAGAAAAAAAAGAAGCAAAAACGACTTTACTCTTAGCGACAATGGAGTCCATGAATACACACGTAGCAAAAATTCAGTATTTTGATTCATGCGAATCAAATAGAACATCACATCCCATTCATAAAAAAGTATAAAATGTAGACACATTTGTATCACACAAAACACAAAACATAAACACCAAACATGTAATGGGAGTACATAAATCGTAGCAATGTTGACATCTCTTCCCCCAACAATACCTAGTCCACTCTTCTTCCCCCAACGTCGCCTCAATAGTGGTCATCGTTTGCTGGGAGTAGGAAGAAATCAAACATGATCGTAAAAAGCAAACACTGCAAAACCCAAATTGCAGGCATAGATGATACTATGAAATATATGGGTCTGAAGATCTGAACTCCACCCAACAGAACCCTCTAGACAATTTTGATTATATTTTACACCCCAACCAATGCAACTCCATTGACAATGAAATTAAATAGTATTAGTGGGATTTGCATTCAACTCTTCTGCAGTATTAAATCTTTTTTTGTGCTTCTAAAAGAAGCATTTGTTCAACTTTTTAAAGACTAGGGTTCAAAAAATAGGAAAAAGCTTAACATTGTTATGGCATATATATGCCTCAAAAGTTATTTGTTTATAACCTTTGCTAGAAATTTATGTTTCCATCCAATGCCTTTCGTTTTTGCACATTTCTTTTTCTTTCTGTTAACTCAAAGTCAAGTTTCAAATTTCACAATTTTGGTAAATTTATGATGCGCTTAATTAGTGTCACGATTAGCAAGAAATTGCTATAGTTGTTTCCTACTAGCATTAGGGGATACTCTTCAATTGTTGAAAAATATAGATTTTCTTTGAGAAGTTTCTTTCTCTTTTACTATAATTCTAATATTCTTAGAAATTAACAGAATCATAAAAGAGTATTAGAATTATTAGAATCATAAGAGAGTATTAGAACTATATACATTTTCGCTACATCATGGAACAAGAATATATGTTTTATAGCTATGCAACTTCCAAAACTCCGAAATATAAAAGCATATATAGTATCATAATACCTCTTCATTCTTTCATCCAGCGCCTCACATTGTTGCATCACATTGCCGCAATCAAGAGAGACGAGGCTTTCCACATAGTTGCCTACAACTGTAAACATTGTCGGAATGCCATTTACCACCATGTCCCTCTTTGCTTATTCTTTCGGATTGTATACAAGCAATTTCTGCGAGTCCATTGCCAACAAGAATTCACCATTTTCTAACAAACACACCAATTCCATTACAGACCTCTCAGGATTAAAGATAGTAAATTTAGTCCAAGACTCCTTCAACCCGTACTCCTCCATCATCCAACCGATACATTTTTTAGAATTGATCAAATAGAGACACCCTTCAAGAATTGCCACACCCTTCACCCGCTGTTCATAATTATAAACTGAATCAGGTAGTGGCACTTCCCAGAAACTCTCATTCGCCAAATCAAACACAATGATAGCATACAAATAATCCGGAAACCAACCAACCCTATCGGCACCCCTCTTTCGAGCTAACCAATGCAGACACCCATTTACATAAACCCCAGAACAATCCCCAGCTAAATGCATAAAAGAGAAACTTTGGGAAAGTCTATAGTACATTTTGTTAAAAAATGTATGGTACATAGAAAATTAATGGCTAAGATTGAGTCACATCATTAAAAGTGACCTGCTAAACAGGTCACTTTTTATAGTTTTGAGCCAAAATCATATTTCTTCATAGCTATAATCAAATTGATCATAAGTTAGTCATAACCACATTTCATAACCAACACTATTTTGTTCATAACTAATATCACATATTTCATAACCACATCTCATAACCAACACTATTTTGTTCATAACTAATATCACATATTTCATAACATAATCACATATCTCATAACCACATCTCATAACCAATCCCTTTGAGTCATAACCAATATCACATATCTCATAATCACTAGTCACGTATCTTATAACCAACAGCTTTTTTTTCATAACCAACATCACATATCTCATAACCACTAGTTACATATCTCATAATTAACACCTTTTTGCTCATAACCATACCACTTTGATCATAACCAATATCACATATCTCATAACTATTACTCTCATGAATCATAACCACATCTCATAACCAATCCCTTTGACTCATAACCAACATCACATATCTCATAACCACTAGTCACATATCTCATAACTAATAATTCTTTTGCTCATTACCACTAACATATATAGCATAACTAAACACCCTTTGACACCGCTTTGCTCATAACTAAAATCACATATCTTATAATCACTAATCAAATATTTCATAACCATTACTTACATATCTCATAACCAACATCATATATATCATAACTACTAATCACATATCTCATAACCACACCACTTTGATCATAACTAACATTACAAATCTCATAATCACTAATCACATATCTCAACCAAACACCCTTTCACTTATAACTACACCACTCTGCTCATAACCAAAATCACATATCTAATAATCACTAATCATATATCTCATAATCTTTACTCACTTATGTCATAACCATGCCTCATAACCAACACCATTTGCCTCATGACCAACATCACATATATCATAACCACTAATCACATATCTCATAACCATTACCCACATATAGAAGTGTAAATTTGGCCCACGATCTCGTAGCACACCCCAAGTCTAGTCATGCCGTAGGTGGCCTAACTAGGCTTGAGCCTAAGCCCAACCTAAGACCCTGGGCTATGTGTTCTAGAGCTTGGCCCGACTCTAGTGTGTTATAGAGTGTGACCCATCTCGTGAGTTCAACCCGAAATGTTTTTCTCCATCTGTCCCGACCCAACCCCAACGGCTGCTTGCCCCCTGTTAGTGCAACGGTCAAAAATTTTTTAAAAAAAAATTTGAAAGTCATATAACCGTTAATTCTACGAACAACTAATTTTATTTTTTTTTATTTATATATATATAAATTAACCCCTCCCTTCCAAGTCCTATAAATACCACCCCTCTCTCATTTTATTTCTCACAAACAAATTTGTCTCTCAAACTCTCATTATCTCTGAACTCTCAATTAATTTTGAAGTGTCATCTCTAAGTGATAATTGCAATTGATCACCTATCTCTATTTTAGATTTATTTTTAGTCATAGTATCTTCATTAAATATAATAGGAATAGTAATATACAAACGATATACTTTTTAAAATATCTATATACACTTATAGACGTATATATATATATATATATATAATTTAACTAAATTTTAATAAAAAAATATGTTAAAAAAAATTATCTATGACGTGATTTTATTTTGTTCTACTAAATAATTTTTTTTCGCCAACTTTTCTTCGTTTTTTTCTCTACTCTATTTTCTTTCCCTTGATTGTCCTAGTTGTGCCTGAACTCTCTATTTCTTACTCAGACTTCTCTATTTCACTCAAATTATCGAACGACCATTGTTGATAATTCTTCCTCGATGGATTCTTCCTCTCTCTACTCCCGTGTCTCTACAATAGATTCTTGAACTCGTCACTACTCTCTTTGTCTATTTCAACACTATTCATTCTGGTGATATTTCTCTATCTAGTAAATGCATCTATCTCGAAACTCTAGCTCTTTCACAACTTCAACATATTTATATATATATATATAAAAATTTAAACAATTCATCACTCGACTCAATTCATTTAACACAGTTATGCTCTCAGGTGTGAGGCCCACGTACATGCTTCTGAATGTCTTTATAAACCTGATATATAGACCAAAAAAGAGACAAATAAAGATAGCCAGAGTCGAAATGTTAGTTACATTACATCACTGCAACAATAGATGAAATGCGATTACAATGCTTTCCTGTGGCCACAGAGACCAACTAAAATGAGGAATGACTTTTCAAACTCTTTTTCACTCTATACATATACCCCTGCTCCTTTCTTCTCCTTGATAGATCAATTGAACAACTTCACAGATTTATAAAAAAATTCCAAAACAACTATAGAAGCAAATCTTCGTTTGTTCAACTGACCAACCGACTTGAATCGATTGGACTTTGTTCTGGGTGTGCAAGTGTAAGTATAAATAAAAATATGAGAGAATAATGGGGATGGACTTATGGGCATTCACATAATTAAGTATTTGACACTGCAGCGGCCCCTATAAGACCAATAAGGCACAGCAAGGAAAGAATATCTGCCATCCCAATAGACGTGTCCGAAGAGAAGTAAATTTTGTGAGCATTGCCGTCACCTCGAAAACCTCTAACGATCATTGCCTGCAAAAGAAAAGCTGAATAATTACTCTTCAATCAGTTTTGACAAATTTTACATAAACAACGAACACCAGGACGCATATGGGTAAGTCATGAAATTAATCACCACAGATATTCAAAACTAACACGAATCCACCAGGGTATTATACAGTATAGGTTGAGTTCACTATTACTGGTCAACAATTCATGATTCATTCATGTACATCACTTCTTCTCCCTTTCTTTTTATTTTTCTTCTTCTTATTTTTTTTTTAATTTTTTTTTGGTTGGAAGAGTTCAAAATATCCATTTAAAATAAGCCCTAGGGCTAATGGGTTTTCACCTTTAAGAGGGAAAAAAGAAGTTGCAAATTTCTTGTCCACTATTAAACAGAGAAACTGTAGAAGTTGAGGGCACATTGGCTAAGAAGAGAAAAGAAAAGACAAATTCAGGAAAATATGTCAAACCTGAGATATCTGCTCCGCATGGTTAAAAATATTTTTGAAGATCTGACGAATGTATGTAAAGAAAACTGCAAAAGCCACAACAGTCTCAAAATAAAAAAGAGTGGCTTGAACACATTCAATTCAATACAGCATAAATCTCTGAAATTCAAAACAAGTCTGACCATAAAACTTCCCTTAATTTCAAGAAAAAATATACTTAACGTACTTTAATGTAGAGTCGCACATTTCTTCGAGAAAGGTCCACAATATATAACAAGGACTCATTTACTAGAATTTTTAATCATAATCAGATTTAAAGATGTGAGAATTCCATGCAAAACATATGATGCGGAAAGGTAGGATACAACAACAAATGTGAACCGTACAATTCAATAAATGTTTGTCTCATTTGAAGCCTATCAATTGTCTTAGACGGCACAAGAAAATATATAATACGCTCAAGTTGTGTACTTACTATCAATAGTCTCCATAATAGTCAACAGTTTCCAATCTACCCTACGAGATACAATCCCCAATGCAAGATTTCGAACCTGACAACACATCATGTAGACATTCCAAGAATGTAAGAATTCATAACAATGTTTTTTAATAGAATATCCTAAATAATATATAATGTGGAAGAAAACCTCAGTGAAAATTTAATACTTCAATGAAAGAAAAAACAATTTGAACCTATCTCACCTCATCAAAGACCAGATTGATGAACCTCAATGAAAGTAGGAGAGTAAGAATAACTTCGGCCACCGGAACACCGAAATTTATCAAGGGAAGCATAAACCATTGCAAAGCCCATGCAAGCTGCTCAGGGGTTGTGGTGGTTAGGCAGAGGTTCACACTCTGGAAGATCTGTCACAAAAATATAGACCTAACTTTCAGAAATTAATAATGTAACTCAAGCAAATTGGCAAAATTGGCATATTACAAAAAAGAAAAGAAAAAAGAAAAAGAGAGAGTATCTTCGATTTCAACAAAAGCAAAGTTCCTGCAAAGTGTTTGAATAAACCAACAGAATCTTTCAATGTTTTTTTTACAACTAAAGAGAAAAAGAAAATTATACACATTTCAAAATATACAGGTATATCTGTTTTATTTTGAATAGAACTCAATGAGTTTACTGCACACCATGTAGACAGGGTTCTAAGTGGATGAATCATTCCAAGAATTCAAGTGATAAATAAACAATATTCAATTCTACATTCTTTGAATGTTTTTCATGGACATTTAAGCTCTTTGTAAAGACCCCCTTATTTCTTGCACTATCACTTCAAGGAATTGCAGACCAATCTCAAAAGTACCTCGCCAAACTAAAATCTAAAATAACTCCCTCAACAACATTGAAAATTCATGAGAGTTAAATACCACTAACATTTTATTACAATTTCAAATAACAATAACAATTTTTTAAATGCCAATATTTTGGATAAGTTATCCTAGGGGTCCAGACCACCACATCAGCAGTCCGCCTGATGTGGTGCATAAAAGTTCGCAGAAGTGGGGCACTATGTATTTGTATCAGGTGACATGGTGGTGGTGGTGCCCTACTTTGATAACTTTTATGCACCTTTATTTTTGCACGCGCTTGACATGGTGCTCCGGACCTCATATAATTTTTCCAATACTTAATGTTTGGAATTTAAAAAGATTAAAATTTGCATATCATGCGACTATACATAGTAAATTTGATGTTTTTGCTACAATCTTTTTCATTTGTTTTTTTTTAAATAATGGCTCTCTTCTAGCAGGAAAAAACTAGTTCCTTCGAATGCTCACATGCTACATGTACATGATAAGATCATTTCATTTCCATAAGCGTCCAAATATGTCATTATTAAGTTAGAAAGAGAAAGTCCGGAAGGTAACTCAAGAAAGAACAACTCACAGAGAAGGCTAAACAAGCAGATGTACTTGCTACTGCCAAGCCCTTTCTTGTAAGTTGTAATGGTCCTAACTTCATTATCACATACGAATAGCCTTCGAAAGATGTTGGAACATTCGGCAATCCAATCAATGAAGGTGGTGGGCTTCTTAACTGGCCAAGAGGAGTTATGCCATCTGTACCCAAACCCAACATTATAAATAAAATCCCACATAGCAGCGACACTCTTCCCAATTGATCCTACAAGATTATGGGAGATTTAACAAGGGACCCTGCATTAGCACATTGATAATCTTCAAATGAAAAAAAAAAAAACTATTAACACACTAATCAAGATAACAGAAAATAAAATAAAATATACTAACATTTCGTTTGTTTGGGTGGAAAACATTTTCTACAAAAACTTTTTTCAGAAGACAACATTTTCCTATGTTTGGTTGCGACCTTGAAACTAATGTGCTAGTAGTTGTATTAACGGTGGTAAGACGTTAGGTCCGGAAAACTTTTTCACATTTGAAGGTGAAAAATTTTCAGCCCAAACAACCACCACAGAAACATTTTTCGTTGATTTTCATTTTCGATCGTACTGAATGCTAGCTAAAGTTTTTTACCGAAACAAACGGAGCGTAAGGCTCTACTAGAATTGTTTCCCAACAAGTCAAAGAACTAATACGAGACAATATTCCCTCAATAACAACTTCATGTTTAAAAAAATATATATGAAAATAAATACTCCCTCTATCCCAATTTGTTAGTCCCTTTTGAGATTCCAACTTTTTAAGGGGGTGCAATCATTACACTTAAATTTAAATTTCAAAATATTTTTCCACTAATGCCACTATCTTTTCAAAATTTTAATATATTTATAATTACTCAAAAGCGGTAGTTTTGGAAAATTACTCAAAATGTTTTTATTTTGACTTTTCAAATGGGACTATCATTTTGGGACATCCCAAAATGAAATAGTGGACCAACAAAATGGAGAAGAGGGAGTATCATTTCAATCTACCAGAAAATGGATTGGGTCTGGAGGCCTAAAAGTTTAGAGGGATTTGGTAAAAGTCCCTCGTAATAAAACTTTAATGAATAAGGACAAGCAAAAAAAAATTCCTTTAAAAGTCTAATACATACTACTATTACCAAAATATTAAACTTTAAAATAATATAACCTCTGATCTAGATGTCGATTTTTAATAAATTAGTATTTTTAGAATTCTTTCATCAAGATCTATCAAATAAGATCCATGTTGATTATGAAATTCTTTATAAAAAAAAATTATTACCATCGAATTGATGTAAACAGTAACATGTTATTTTGTCTCACAATAACATATTACTCTGATAATATTGTTCAAGAAAAAAAAAATTTTATTTTATCCTTACTCAATTATGCGCCTCCTCCTTAGGGACTTTATGAAACAAAATAAATTAGGCTGTCATTCTCACCAAACAAGGATCCAATGGAGGGGTTTTGGCTAAATTTTTCAAAAGTTTATCCTTTCATAGGTGACTAGCTCAGTAAACCAAAATGCTGAACTTACCCTCCACACAGGTGTAGGGAGAACCCAAACAGATACTAGAGCCAAGTAGGTGATTAATCCAACACGTATCATCATATTTGACCTTGCTGGTAAAATAACTAGAGCAAGGAGCCATGCCTGCATAATCAAGACAGTCAACTATGTCGAAATTAAAAGACAGTGAAATAAAAATTAAATAAGAAAAGAGAAACTAGCAATTAAAGAATAAACGAACCAACTCAATTGCTTTCTCATAAATTTCTTGTCAGTAAAAGACTTCCAAACAACACTTTAAGACTAATTGGTCAATCAAATCTCCAAAAAAATTAAATACCTCGTCCCATTTAACAGCTAATACAGGCAACATGATATTTGGAATCTTCAGTGGACTTGAAAAAATTCGTTCTTCCCACAGAAAATTTCACCATTTTCTAACAGCCTACTTCTTGTTCAGTGATTATGAACCATCATCATATATTCTAAATTATTTGGCCCTTTTTTTCTTCACTTGTACTGATGTGACCTGAATTCTTTTCTCTTTTTTTATTATTTATTTATTCATATTGCATCATCAAAATCCACTATAAAACAATCAAAACCCACAATAATTCAAATCACCCATTTGATTCTAGGGTACAGATGATACAACAAAGTAGAGCTGAGACTTAAGGCAACAGTGCTTGGTTGAGTTGGAAAGCAAAAACAATTTAAACAATACTAAATTAAATATATATTTTGCTCTAATTCCAAACAACCCAACAGAGGAAAATCGAAAACATTCGAAAACCCAACCATAAGAACATAAATTACCAATTTAATCCTAGGGTTTTAATAAATCTCAAAAACCCATCAACTAAACCACAAATTGCAAACAACCCAACAGAGAAAAACAACAAACATTCCATAAGTTAAATTCAACCAATCAGTACAATTTCACTCGATTAAATCAAAACCCACAAGAACATAAATTACCCATTTAATTCTGGGATCAACAGAATGCAAGCACGTAGTCGGAGATGATATGTACTGAAAAATGGGACTGGAGGTTGCACCAGAGATCAATCTCAGAACCTTATCAGCTGAAACAATATTTTTGGGTATCCATTTATCCCAATTTCCAGTACTAGCGCCAGTGTCTGCTGTACATCTGATTTGGGGCCTTAACAGAGTTTGATTGAGAGAGAGTTGTGGTCTATGGTGAGAGAAGTTTGGGGTGAATTGGAGTCTGAAGAATGGAGGGGATTGGGTTTTGAAGGTGTGGTGGGATGACAGAGAAGGGAATGCGACCGTTGGGTAGGAGTGGAGAACAACTCTGCAATACATTGGTCAAGGTTGAGATTGATTGGAAAGGAGAAGTGGAGAAGATACTACAGTGCTAGTGGTTTCATCGTTGGATCCGTTTTGGATTTGACCCGACCCACAGATTCAATATGAATCTGGGATCATAAACGGGTCGGCCCGGACTGCCTAGCCCGCAGCTAATTTGTCTAAGGCTCGTATGTGGATGGCGCTTCACGTTTTGACTAGTCGACGGCTAAGTTAGATGGAACTTATTTAGAATTAAAATTACATCTTACTCATAACTCTTAATTGTACGGATGAGAATCAGGTTGGAATGGACTGGACTGAACCTATTGGGTTTATATTATTACATTTTATACTCTTTTCTTTTCTTTTTTTCATTCTCAACCTTTAATATCTTCATTTTTGCTTTTTGTTTCACTTCCCAATATATCTCTAGTATTTCCATTCATTTTCTCTCTCTTTCTTTTTTTTTTTTTTCTTTTTAATTTTATTTTAATTTTTCATATAATCAAACAACGATTTCGTAACATAATCAATATAGCCATTGGAATGGAATTTAGTGATTTGACATGTGAATTAGGAGCAATTTGAGAACTTAGTAAAAAGTTAATTTTTTTACTTTTTACTAAGTTCTCCTAAAAAAATCACTAAAAAAATTAATTTTTTTACTAAAAAAAGTTAAAAAATTAATTTTTTGTCAACTTTTCAAAACACCACTTAATAAGTTTTTACAGTTGACCCTAGTGTGTTAAAGAGCTATTTGGGCTCTCTTTAATTTCATGAGAATGGACTCAAATGAGTATGGGCTCAAAATTGAGTAATAAAATGATGAGTTTGTGCACAAAAATTGCTTTGAGTAGACAATTTTGATTACGGGCTAATTTGCTTGCTTGTGCTAGTTTTTACGTGCTAAGTTTATGGACGGATTCGGACTATAAATCCTTATCAAAATCTTAAATTATTTTTTATATATGGGACTAGACATTAAAATGGAATAAGACGGGCCATGGGACGAGTGGGGCAAATTGGATAATATCGAGTAGTTTTATCTTGTTGCTTGGATTTAATGCCTCCCTTACTTCTTTAGTAGTTGGAGTAAATTTCACTAACTTTAAATGTAAATGAAAAATTTTAAAAAACAAAACAAAAGAAAAGAAAGATAGAAAAGAAGAAGATGATAGGAGTGTTATGATTGTAATTAGTTATTTACAATCTTTTACACAATAATTTAGTGTACACAACCAATGGGACTAGTCCAATTAGCTAACATATCTCTTGCACCTCATTAGGTAGTTAGTGATTCAAAACTTTTCACAGTTGTATTGATTATATGTTGTATTTGATTTTCATTATTATAATTGAGAGGGTAATTTATGTGTAGTCTGGGTCGAGCTAAGTCCTTTTATCTTGGACGATTGGGCCGAACTACTGGCCGAGATAAACTTTTGGTTTGGGTGGTCCTGGATTATCTTGGCGTCAGGACGATCTGAGACAGGCTGCCAGGGTCTTGACCTGGCTATCTCAGGCTAAACCCTACAGCGGACCAAGTTATTAGTGAAGGAGGACCGAGCTGAAGAGAGCTCCGCAGGGCATTATCACAAAGTCAAGACTGACAGTGTTGCCTAAAGTAGCACCGAGCTGTGTGAGCACGGTTAAGTCTGGTGCCAGCCGAGGTAAGAGTTGCAACCATTTCACTTGGTTAGTAGTGAGTAGGGTGTTATCAGGATAAGCATTATCCTTGGGAGTGTGATTCATAGAAGGACTCTTGTAAGGAGAGTTGGAGTCCTGCTAGGATTGTGCCAGGTAAAATTTATAAAAGCTTATGACAGGACCCATATACAGGTAACACAATTCTTACTATCAAATACATAGAGCTTTTGTGTCTATTTTGCTGACTTAGGCATCGGAGAGATTTCCGACACACACCCGGCAGCTAGCTCATGTTTGTGTTTTCAGGTAGTAAAACGACGACTTTTGGAGGAGTGCAAACTTGATCAACAGAATTATACGAGAAAATTATTTCGTGCTCGTACAATTGGCGTCGTCTGTAGGAATATCACACAAAGAACAAACCTTTTGATTGAGTTTCCTCTTTAGTTGAAATCTATGGCACACAATGAAGACTTACTACATTCTACTATTGATGGGCAAACCCCGGAAAGGGGCGAGAGGCATGAAGGTTTACCTTTTATCCCACTTATAGCAGAATTAGATCCCCAGCTATGGAACCCACGAAGAGACACACGAGAAAGATGAGGCTCAAGTCCTCGTCGTTCTCAGAGCCCTAATAGGCAGAGGCGGAGGATAGATCCTCAGGTTCTGGAGGATTGCGTAAGGGAGTAAGACGAATTGATACGGAAGATGGCGACAGACATGGAGACGATGAAGTGCCAAATAAAAGGCAAAGTGGTGGCAACAGAAGATAGACGCAAAGACAACACGCACTCTTACCATTCAGAAGATCGTGACAGACAAGTCACACCATCACAAGCTGAAAGTAGAAACCTCAGGACAGGCGACACACAATCAAGGACTTCCAAGACTCGTTACTCCAAGTCTGAGAGAACGAGGACTGAAAGGTCTTATACGAAGGAAGCAGTTATCGGCCGCACCAAACAGCATCTAGGCACACAGAGTTACCTAGGTCGGCGGACCTGTGTATAGTGCTACAGGAAAGGGCTCGAAGGAGAGAAAACACTCAAGCTTGCGACCCCCGTAAAGTCTCAGCGCTGCAACGATTGGCTCCTAGAACACATGGGAGTGTCAAGTTTAGAATGACAGAACCACGCCTTGCCTACGAACCAGCAGACAAAGCGTTAGCGAGGTTGCAGAGCACACCGTTCATTCCGGCGATAGAGAATGCACCATTACCGTCAGGCTTCCACTAGCCCAAATTCACTACTTATGAGGGGAAGTCAGACCCCTACATGCACTTGGGCCACTTTTACCAGGTTATAGTCGTGTATCGGTGAAACAAGGCTCTAATGTGTATCATGTTTCCTTCCAGCCTTGGTGACCTGGGTTTAACATGGTTTGAAAGGTTGCCCAAAGGTAGCATAGCTTCATGGGCGCAACTAGCGGAGGCATTTGTGACCAGATTCAGAACGAACACCAAGACGCCAATGGAGATTGACCAGCTTATTTCCATTGACATGGGTGAGAAGGAAACATTAAGGTCTTACAATAACCGGTATTGGGAGACTTTTAATCAGATTGGAGATTGCCCCACAAACCTAGCTATCACACAGTACAAACGAGGTTTGCCGACTGGCAATAAATTGAGGGATTCAATGACGATGACGCCACCCCTCACAATGGAAACCCTGATGGAAAGAGTACATTAGTATATCTGGGTAGAAGAAGATGTCACTCGCACCAAAGCAAAAGCTGGCACAATAGTGATGTCAGACAAAAAACCTGCGACAAAAGTCAACACGGTCGGGTGAGAAGAACAACCGAGCAAAAATGGGCGAGGCAGACGAGCCAACAAAGAGGACCCCCAAGCAAGGAAGTTGAGAGTCCGAATTGCCATCACCACGGTATTCAATAAACCTATCTATCGGATTCTTAGCAAGATACGCGATGAACCCTTCGTTCGGTGGCTAGCCAAGTTGGGAGAAGCACAGAGGGGCTACAATGATAGGTACCGTTGCACCTTCCATGATGAAAAAAGGCACCGTACTGAAAACTGTACGCCATTAAGGCAGCATCTTGAGGAGTTAGTGGCCGCAAGCCACCTAGACCAATATATTGAAGGGGGAACACAGCCAGCCCCCTAGGACCGCAATAGGCCGGATGGGATGCTGGTCGACGGTCCGCCCCAAGGCATAATTAATGTAATACATGGGATCATCAAACCTGAACGAGTATGTGAACTCAGAGGGATAATCAAAAAACTGAGCACATGAGAAAGGTACTAAGTGCACAACCTACCGTGAAAAGGGAAAAACGGAGGCAATGAACGCCATCATCTTTTCTGACAAAGACTTAGCAAGGTTACAAAGCCCTCACAACGATGCACTGGTGGTTACTCTACGCGTCAAGAATTTTGACGTCAAGCGAATCCTAATTGACCAAGGGAGCTCATGCGAGATAACGTACTACGAGACCTTCAAACAACTAAAATTGGAGGACAAAGACTTAGCACCTGCAACATCTCCCCTAGTCAGCTTCAATTCAATGCCAGAATGGCTGGTTGGCAAGATAATTCTGCCAGTCAAGGCAGGAACGATAACAAAACAGGTGGAATTTTAGATATTGAAAGTCTCTTCTACTTACAACATAATCTTGGAAAAAGCATGATTGCACGCCATGCGAACGGTGGCATCAACCTACCGCCAAGTGTTACGGTTCCTCAACAAAACCGGAATGGTTGAAGAAGTCTTAGAAGACCAAATCATGTCCAAACAGTGCTTCGTTACAGTAAACGGTAGTCGAGCTGCAAAAGGGTTCGTACAAATAGTAGAAGAGCCAGAAAGCAACGAGCTGTTTGCAGACGTTGGCAAAGCAGCCAAATAGAAGGCAGTGGAAGACTTGGTAGAGGTAAGGATATATGAGAAAAATCTAGAGAGGTTTTTTTTTGCTCGGCTCGTCCCTGTCTAGCACCGAGAGAATAGAGATCATGGAATTTTTGACCTCTAACATCGAAGTGTTTGCCTGGACGCCGTATGACATACCTGGCATTGACTCCAATTTCATCTGCCATCAACTCAATGTCCACCCAACCGCCATACCAATTATACAACGAACTCACCGATCGGCACTCCACCACGCGGAGATAGTGGCCGAAGAAATAGGAAACCTGATGGAAGAGAGGGCAATAAGAGAAGTACACTATCCCAAGTGGATTTCCAACACGGCAGTGGAGAACGGCAAATGGCACGTTTGCGTGGACTACAAAACAGTCAACAAAGCATGCCCGAAAGACAGCTTTCCTCTACCACAAATAGACTAACTGGTGGACCTAACTGTAGGGCATAACTGACTTAACATTCTTAATGCGTATCACGATTACCATTAGATCGCTATGTATAAACTGGACCAGGAGGTCACATCATTTACAACTCCCGAGGAATTATATTGTTACAAAGTTATGCCCTTTGGCCTAAAAAATGCGAGGGCAACATTCTAACGAATGATCACCAAAATGTTTGAGCCATTGTTAGGCAGAACAATGGAAGCTTACATAGATAATATGGTGGTCAAAAGCAAGAATGAAGGGGACCATCTCAAGGACCTAGATGAGATGTTTCAAATTTTGAAGTCCTACAAACTGCGACTGAAAGCATCCAAGGGCGCGTTCAGCATGGGGTCAGCAAAATTCCTGGGCTTTCTAGTGACCAACCGAGGTATAGAAGTTGATCCATCTCACATCAAAGCCATCCAAGATCTAGAGAGGCCCAACACAGTCAAAGAGGTACAGCATCTCATTGGCCTAGCAGCTGCGCTAAACCGATTCATAAGTCGGTCGTCAGATAGATGTCGACCGTTCGTCTAGGCACTAAAGGCCAAGTATGAATGGGATAACGAGTGCGACCGCGCTCTGAAAAGCCTGAAAGAATACATAGGGCTTGTTTGGTTTGTTTTTGGGAGAGTTGTTTTTGAAAAAAATTTGGGAGAGTTGTTTTAGAAATTTTTTTGGTTTGTTTGGTTGTATATTTTGAGAGACAAATTTTTTTTGGGAATTTGGGATGATTTGATATTTTGGGAGAATTGAATAGATGTGTGTGAGAGAAAAAGTGATTGAGAAGGAGAGAGGAGAGAGAAAAAGTGATTGATTGATGTGTAAGAGAGAGAAAGTGATTTTGGAAATTTTTTGAGAAAAAACTCAAACCAAACAAATTTTGGGAAATTTTTTTCTGAAACTCATTTCCCAAACTCAAACCAAACATACCCATAGCCTCCCCGCCGTTGTTGGTAACCCCAGTACCAGGGGAGGAACTCTTTTTATATTTAGCGGTTTCCTAGCATGCAGTCAGCGCAGTGTTGGTACAGGCTGAGGGAATACAACACCTGCCTATCTCTTATGTTAGCAAAACATTGCTAGGTGCCGAAACAAGGTACCTGCCATTGGAAAAGTTGGCCTTAGCTTTGATAATGGCTTCCAGAAAATTGTCGCACTACTTTCATGCCCACACTGTGATTATTTTAATAGCTTTCCTATTAAAAGCCTTGCTTGAGAGGGCAGAATTTTCTGGATGAATTTTGAAATGGCCAGTGGAGTTAAGGCAGTTCGACATTAAGTTTTGGCCAAAAACTGCAATAAAAGCAAAAGCTTTAGCAGACTTCGTGGCCAAATTTGCCTTGGGAAGTCATCAGGTTTGCCCGATCGACTTAACTAGGGAAATAAGGGAAAGTGTCGCGGGGATAGCGCAGCCCCCACAACAGGGCACTCAACTGCATAATAAACCATTCAGCCTTTCAAAAAGGGAAGAAGGAGCAACTCGTAGTACGACAAACGAAGACCCAGCTGACAATCTAGTCCTAAACAGTGAGGACCAGATCATAACGACAACCAACAACTTTGAAGAAAATAGCATCGATGACAACGTCCCTAATCCTAAGACGTCATTAGATCCCTCCATTTGCTGGAAGTTGTTTGTAGGAGAGATGTGGAAGCTCTTCATTGATGGAGCGTCCAATAGACACGGTGCAGGACTCGGCGTAGTTCTCATCTCACCGGAAGGCTTGAACATTGAACAGGCAATCAACCTTGGCTTTCCAGCATCCAACAACGAGGCAGAGTATGAAGCATTATTAGCGGGTTTGAAGTCGGCATTTCACATGAAGGCCACCGAACTGATGGTATATAGTGACTCCCAGCTGGTAGTCAACCAAATTTTGGGCGACTACGAAGCAAAGGATAATAAAATGGCCAAGTACCAAGAGTTGGCTTTCCAGCATCCAACAACGAGGTGGAGTATGAAGCATTATTAGAGGGTTTAAAGTCGGCCTTTCACATGAAGGCCACCGAACTGATGGTATACAATGACTCCTAGCTGGTAGTTAACCAAATTTCAGGCGACTACGAAGCAAAGGATAATAGAATGGCCAAGTACCAAGAGTTGACTTTCCGGCATCCAACAACGAGGCGGAGTATGAAGCATTATTAATGGGTTTGAAGTCAGCATTTCACATGAAGGCCACCGAACTGATGGTATACAGTGACTCCTAACTGGTAGTCAACCAAATTTCAGGCGACTACGAAGCAAAGGATGATAGAATGGCCAAGTACCAAGAGTTGGTCAGAAAGGAGATCATGAAGTTTGAAGTGGTTGGATAGAGCAAATCGGCCGAGAGGAAAATAGTAAAGCAGATGAGCAAATCAGCCAAAGCATGTTGCGCCGATCTAGGCCCTTCTTGGATGGATCCCATCATAATGTTTTAAAAGATGGCATCTTACCTGAAGAAAAGAAAAAAGCCAACAAAATCAAAGAAAAATCATAGCGATTTTGGCTCTCCCCTTCACTAGCATTGTACAAAAAATCCTTCACAGGACCTTACTTGAAGTGTGTCCATCCCAGTAAAGTCGAGGCATTTTTGTTCAAAATACACAAAGCCGTTTGCGAAAGCCACCAAGGGGGAAGATCACTGGCCTATCGGGAAATTTCACAAGGGTACTGGTGGCCGTACATGCAAGCAGACGCAGTGAAATATGTCAAGAAATGTGAGAAATGCCAAAAGTTTGCACATCAAATACATCAACCGGCCAGAGAGCTCCTACCTTTAACCAGCTCGTGGCCCTTTGCAATGTGGGTCCTGGATATAGTGGGACCACTCCCAACCGTGCCAGGCAATAGAAAGTTCTTTCTCGCAGCAACGGACTACTTCACAAAATAAGTAGAAGCAGAAACACTCGCATCCATAAAAGAAAAGGACGTGAAGAAGTTTATCTGGCAAAGCATTATAACTTGGTTTGGAATACCCAAGGCTCTAATATCTGACAACGGCACTCAGTTTGATGGAAAAATCTTTAGGGGTTTTTGAGAAGAATACAAGATAGAATTCTACAACTCTACGCCGGCATACCCCCAAGCCAATGGCCAGGCTAAAGCTTCCAACAAAGTAGTCTTGGATGGCCTAAAAAAGAGGTTGGAAAAAGCAAAAGGCAAGTGGGCTAAGGAACTTCCCCACGTCTTATGGGCTTACCAAACTACACCTCGGCGATCGACTGACGAAACACCTTTTCCTTGGCTTATGGCATAGAGACGGTAATCCCTCTGGAAATTGGCCTCCCCACCATCAGAAGCGAAACTTTTGATCCAAACTTGAATGGCGAGGCCATATCCCTAGAACTCGACCTTGTAGAAGAAAGAAGAGAGAGAGCGTTGGTGCACATTGCCTCGTATCAATAGGAATTGTCCAGGAAATACAATAAAGCAGTGCACCCCAGCAATTCAAGATTGGAGATTGGGTACTGCGCAAGGTTATGGGAAACACCTTGATACCTGGAGACAGCAAATTAGGACCTAACCGGAAGGGCCATACAGAGTGATTGATTTGGTTGGAAAAGGGGCATATCACTTAGAAGATGTGGACGGCAAAGCTATTCCACGGTCATGGAACACGGCCAATCTCAGAGTATTTTATTTTTAGATTTTTCTTAAAACACTTGTAATTTTTCTTTTTCAATAAAACAAGTAGACATTTTTTTGGTAAACATTATTTCTTCTGTTTGTAAAAGTTGTTCGCCCGACTAGGGGCAATCAAGAAGGTTGGCAGGTTTGACCAACACTTTTTGATTCTTCAACCGAGATAAGGATCTAGGCTCAAGGAGATTGGCAGGTTTGACCAACACTTAGTGCATTCTTCAGACGAGATAAAGATCTAGGCTCAAGAAAGTTGGCAGGTTTGACTAACACTTAGTTCGTTCTTCAGCCGAGATAAGGATCTAGGCTCAAGAAGGTTGAAAGGTTTGACCAACACTTTTTTCTTCTTCAGCCGAGATAAGGATCTAGGCTCAAGAAGGTTGGCAGGTTTGACCAACACTTTTTTCTTCTTTAGCCAAGATAAGGATCTAGGCTCAAGAAGGTTGGTACATTTGACCAACACTTAGTTCGTTCTTCAGCTGAGATAAGAATCTAGGCTCAAGTAAGTTGGCAGGTTTGATCAATAACTTTTTCTTTTAGCCGAGATAAGGATCGAGGCAACAATCTCGGTTACAAAGGTTTTGCAGTTTCCCAAGTTATTTTTCAGTCTAGATAAGTATCTCGGCCGAAAAAGGTGGGCAGGATAAGGAAAAGCCAAGCTAACTAGGCCGGCTGGGCTTACAGTAAAAATGATAAACTAAATCGGAAAAGTGCTGTAACCAAACAAGAAGATGTGAAAAAAGAAAAGTTTCTTTCATTCATTGGAAATTAAGTACAAAATGTGGGGTGTATAGCCCGGTTACATTTCATAAAAACAAAAGGAAAAAGTGCGACAAACAAGAAAAATAGGTTTTGGTGTCAAGCGAACAAATCATCAAGGTTAGTGTCCAGGTCAACCCAAACTTTGCCACTGGGTAGGCCGGTTTGGGCAGCTACCTCTTGGGATAGTTCGGTCACAGGCTCCACATCAAGCGTACTTGGCAGAGAAGGCTGATAACCGAGATCAGTGTCAACAAGTGAAGCGTTTACTGGATCTAGGGTCTCCTCTTCCTCCTCCCCCTCTTGGAGAAACTTCTATTGGACTGCGTTTGCTTAGTCCACCATGTAGCTCAGTATGAAATGTGAAGATTCAAAAAGATGTCCGCATCCTGAGCATGGCCAAGCTTCTCCACCGCGACTTTCCCACCACTCTTGAAGAAAATATACTTTACGGCCTCGCACTACTTGACATAGACCTCTTCACCCTCTTTAAAACTGCGCTCTTCGGCATCCTCCAACTGCTTTTTAAGTGCCTTTATCTTAACATCTTTCTTTTTCTCTAATTTGGCCATCTCCCGAAGGTAGTGGTCCTTCCGCTCGGACAGAGCTTTTTGTTTGTCCTCCTCAACAATACTTAGAAGCTCAGCCAAGCAATCGCTGTCGACGCTCAAATCGGCAAATTTTGATTGGAGCTCTTTTAACTCGACTTCCTTGGCTTTCCTGTTTGCAATGGCCGCCTTGGTTGTTTTTCGCAATTTCAGCACGCGCTGATGGGCAATTTAGTTCTTTTGCATGGTGTAATGACTCGGATTCGAATTCATATTGGATTGGTGTAAATTAGTACCCGTCACCTTAAAACTTGTATGGTTGTCGGACTCGTGGCATTGATAGGTTCGAAAGTGAACTCTAAATATTATAATTAACAATCCTTAGGGGATGTTTGGAATCTTGATTAAAGCCTTAACAAGGTATTTAGGCAAGATTAGATCAAAAGCCCCAAATTTGAGTTTTCGTTTTTGACCAACCTTTTTATCCCTTTTCTCCTTCCATACTTTGAATGTGAATGTGACGTTGGAACCATTGGAAAGCTTGTTTCTGGGGCTTCGATTTGGACACAAGAACGACCTAAAATGGAGTCCAAACGAAAGAGTTATACCTGTTTGAATTCTTGGTACCTCTGCTGGTTTTCTATAGGGTCGACCCCAGTTGGGAAGGGTCGACCTCTTATATTATAGAATTTCTGTGTTAGCTGCTAGAAATTAGGGTCGACCCCCTCATGTCTAAGGGTCGACCCCCCATGCTTATGCCAGATTGTCTTTTCTACCTAAAGGGTCGACACCTCTGCTCGAAGGGTCGACCCCTGCATGTTATTTCCAGAAATTTTGGGTCCAAATGGGCCCTCCTTTTGGGGGTTTTGGGCTTCTTCTTTGCAATGACCTTAGGGCTACTTTTCTACTACTATAAATAGACCCAACACTCTTCTTTCTCATGATTTTCTCCTCCTCTTTCCTCTCAAACTGTGAGTCTCTCTCCTCTCTTTCTAAACCCAACTTTTTCCCACTTAGATAGCTAGATCTACTCATCTAGAAGCATCTTCTCGCCTAGGTCCCTTGAGGAAGGTTGGAGAGCGCGTCAAGGGCTTTTTTTTTATCCAAAGACTTCGAGATTTCATCAACTTTGGGTTTCTCCGAGTTTTCTTTTCATTTCTTTGAGGTAGGGATACTTTTATCCTAGTATTTTTTTATTTTGAAGAGATTTTGTAGTATTGTTGTGACTTATAAGCTAATTTGAGGATCTTGTTGGATTAAACCCATGTTTTACACAAATAAATCATTTTGCTTGACTTTTGCTTGAAATTTCTTAACTCTTTTGCTAAAAACATATATATAAATGTTGTTAAAACCTATATCTATGATGAAGGGGAGAAACCCCCAAATTTGGTAAAACCCTAACTTTTCAATTTGAATAGAAAACACTAAATTGAGTGGAATTTCCTTTGATTCATGGAATATTATAAACAATCAAGAGATGAAAGAAGTGGATGTTGATATGGTAAAGGAATTATGACTTGAATGTTATTATTCTTTGAATATTATGTGGTGTTTCATCTATTGTGATGATGGATGTTTGTTGATGGAATTAAAATGTGATAGAATTGTTAATTGTGCATGAGTCTGGGTAAGAGTCGGCTTTGGAAAATGTGGTGTTGTGTTGGTTCCCACGCGGGGAGTTTAAAAGGTGCCCAAATGCCCTGTCTAGGCTTATCGCTGGACGAATGTGAAAAAAATATTTTTGGGTGTCCACACAGTCCTACCGTATAATAGCCGGCGAAAGTGGAAAAACGGATGGTTTTCTTGGGTGCCCACTTCCTACCGTATAATAGCCGGCAAATGTGGGGGATGGTTTTTGAAACTAAAGCAACTTGTGTTGGACTCTTACATAGGACTCGTGGTTTGTTTTCCATTGATGTGATTGTTTAATTGTTGTGCTGTAAAGGTGTGAAATGTAATGGTCCATGCTTAATCGTTATGTATTTACATAATCAATGAAGATTACATGTGTTCATAATTACTTATTATGTTTTGTCTCAAGGGTGCCATAAATTTATTCGAATGATTAAATACTTGGTTAAATGTATTCCTACTGGGCATATAGCTCACCTCTATTCTATTTTTCAGGAAATAATATTGTACAACTATAGTGATGACTTGAAGTAAGCGGTTTTGGGATTAACAGTTGAGAATATTTTGCTGTAATGACTTAGAGTTTTGTAATAGGGCTATTAGACTTATTTTCTTGTTGTCTTGTACACCCATGGGGTTCTTCTATTGTAATTGTCATCTTGTTGTAGAACTTGGAGTTGGGTACAAGGTTTTAAGGACATGTAAATAGAAAAGTTGTAAATTTTAATTCTTAGTTTAGTGAAAATGATGGCTTTGAGGTGTATTGTTATATTGGTTGCGATGGATTCATGTATGAAATAGCAGGGCATTACACGGCCTGCATGTCATACTCAAAAAATTTAGACAAACCGAGCAACAAGATAGAAATACTAGAACGCCTAGAATTCAGGGTTACCAAAATTAGCAATTTATTGGCGGACCATATGGCCTTTAGCTCGATCAGATGAGCGTGGTGTTCCATGTCGGCTGGAAGGCAGACACTCTTGGCTAAGTTAAAAGCCAAAAAATGGTCTTTGTCGGTACATACAGAATTCGACGTAGTCACAGCTCAACCCCTAAATGACACAATTGGTGTCCACGCGGCGTAGGGGATGGGTGTAGCACGGCGTCCAACTGGGGATTGTTGAGGGAGCGCAGCTTGAAGTTGCTCATCCTCTAGTTGCTGTGGCTGGTTAGCCGAAGTACGAGGCCTCTTGCTAGGCCGAGATGATGAGGCCCTAGTGGTAAGAAGGGCGACCACGGTCTTGCGTACCTAACCAGCTGAAGGTAGCTCGGTCTGGGCCTCGGGATTCATGGTCGTAGTCTGTTCAGTGATGAGGGCACGAATAGCTAACTTTTTCGCCATCTCTTGCTCTTCAGTAAGTGGTATAAGATTGATTTGGGGCAAGTTGGGGTCCGGTTCTGGTGAGGATTCAAGAAGGAAGTCAGTAACCTTATTTTTTCTCTTTCCGCTATACCGGTAGGTCGGCTCGAAATTCAGCAGCTTGGTCCAATCTCGGTGGCGGTATTGAAGTACGACACGAAGGGCGTCTTGATTGGCATAGGCGTAATTGGATTTAAGCTGGTTCAAATCTGCATAAGGGACAATCACAAGGGTTTGCACGGTGGTTGTTTTAATAGCAAAAAAAATTAAACTGGATTGTTCTTACCAGCTGTTCCTTTATTCCAGTTTATATTATAGCCCGGTATTTGGGCTTCTTGGTCTTCAAAATTTCCTGACACCCAGAGAAAGTCATCGTCATTCAAGTCTTTGTCCAGTGTTTTCTTGACAATCTTCTCTCAGCCTCTCCTGACTCTAAGGTAATAAACCCAGCCGTCGTCATTCTGGCCGAGCAAATATTGATGGAATATCTTGGCCAAACTGAGATTGAGATCAAGGCAATGCTTTAGCTCAGCAATCCTGTTAATGATCCTATAGGTGTTGGTTGATAATTGAGTGGGGCATAGCCTGGTTTGTCTAAGAAATTCACAGATTAAGGGTTGGACGTGGAACCGAAGTCCCCCATCTACAATGGACACCACGATAAAGGGAACAAAGCGTAACTTGTCACATGGTGTGGTGTCCAGCTCGGCTAAAGAAAGGTGGACGTCGTTTGGAATGTGGTAATCTCTTCGAAATTCAGCCATGGCTCTAGGGAAGTCCACCAGAAATCGGTCTTTGCCCATTAACTTAAAAACAAAATTGCTATGTTAAAATGTGCACGGCGGCCTAGCTCGGCGCAGTTATGGCTTTGGTTGGCTCAGTTGAGCAAAGCCACCCAGGGGCAAAGTACAAGGGTGTGCCTGGCCAACCTAGTCAAGTCTGCAAAGTGGAAATAGAAAAATGGGGGTTATGCCCAAGTGATAAACCGGGCTAAATAACAAAATTAAATTAAATCTAGCTCGACAGAAGGTAAGCACATTCTAGGCTTTGGTCGGCTACGGAAACAATTGGGAAGCGAAATGGTTCAGTTTTAGAAGCAAGTTCTTAGAACCGAGGTAAATTCAGTTCGGTCAAGGGGCAAGAACAGCATTGTAGTTTGGTTTGGTGAGCGTGGGATTTCTAGTCCGATCAAAGACGGGCCTAAAGTCACGAACAGGTTCTTACTTCGGTCGCAATATTATTTTGGATCAAAAACACAGTTCTAGACTGGTTCTTAGTCCCAGTCAATGTGTTTCCAGGTTTACTAATGGAGTTTCAAGGTTTTCGATATTGGTTCAGGCTTTAGTGTATATAAACACATATTTGGTGATTAAGACACCATCCTTTAGAAATAAACAGAAATATTTCAGTAGAAAAGAAAAAATGGCATGAGGAACTTACGTATTTAGGGCGTAAAAATCAAAATCCAGTCGACAGAAGGAGCACTTACGTCTGAGACAAGCAAGACGAGTGGTTTTGATGCTTGGATTGAGATTTGAGCATAGAAAGTGAGGGTTAGGAGCTCAAGAAAACGAGGGTTTGCAAGAGAGAAGATGAACAGTGAAGGTTATTGTTCGAAAGAATTGACGCGTTTTGTGTGACATAGAAGCATAAGCAACAGGACTTTTCGAAATTTTTTGGGTTAGTGTGGGACGACCATCGCAGTACGGAGGGGCAATGGGCGCATGCCATGTGTCTCAGTAAGGACACGATGTTAGTTACATGGGGCGACAAGCTGTACGACCAGCACAATTCTTGAAGACCGAGCTACCTATTGACATAACATTTTTAGCTCGGTGGAGTGGAATGTTTTTTCGGTTGGGTTAATTATTTTGGTTTAGTTGGTTTGAATATCTTAGCATGGCTTGAGAATTCTAATCCCAATCATGCTGCACAAATGCAATTAAGAGGCAATTAAGAGGGTAATTTATGTGTAGTCTAGGCTGAGCTAAGTCCTTTTATCTTAGACGATTGGGTCGAACTACTGGTCGAGATAAACTTTTGGTTTGGGTGGTCCTGGATCATCTTGGCGTTAAGACGATCTGAGACGAGCTGCCAGGGGCCTGACCTGGCTATCCCAGGCTAAACCCTGTAGCGGACCGAGGTATTAGTGAAGGAGGGCCGAGCTAAAGGGAGCTCTGCAGGGCATCATCACAAAGTCAAGACTGACAGTGTTACCTAAAGTAGCACCGAGTTGTGTGAGCACGGTTAAGTCTGGTGCCAGCCGAGGTAACAGTTGCAACCATCTTACTTGGTTAGTAGTGAGTAGGGTGTTATCAGGATAAGCATTATCCTTAGGAGTGTGATTCCTATGAGAACTCTTGTAAGGAGAGTTGGAGTCCTGCTAGGATTGTGCTAGGTAAAATCTATAAAAGCTCATGACAGGACCTATGTACAGGTAACACAATTCTTTCTATCAAATATACAGAGCTTTTGTGTTTATTTTGCTGACTTAGGCATCGGAGAGGTTTCCGACACACACCTGCCAGCTAGCTCACGTTTGTGTTTTTAAGTAGTAAAGCAACGACGTTTGGAGGAGGGCAAACTTGATCAACAAGATTATACAAGAAGATTATTTCGTGCTCGTACAATAATTATAATTCATTAAATTTTATTGTAATATCATAAATGAATCATATAAGTTAGCTTCATGTAAAAACACCTTGCATGAGAATGGAAAGGTCAAGGGAGCAAGGAGGGCGGATTCCAGTTTTGAAGCAGAGAGGAAGATCAAGGAACCAAGGAGCATGGCATGAAGGGCGAAGATCAAGCCTCTTCACTTTGTTTGTGGATAATATACCTGAAGCAATGACTCCAAGAGGCTTGCATGAGCTGTTCACAAAGTTTGGGGTGGTTAGGGATGTTTTCATTCCACAAAAGAGAAGGAAATCATCAAATACCAGATTTGGCTTTGTGCGCTTTGATTGCCAAGTTGCAGCCACGGTGGCAACTCAAAAAGGTCATTGGCTATGGGTAGATGATAGAAAACTGGCTGTAAAAGACGCAGAGTATGGGAAGGCAAATGGTGAAGACCAATGGGTGAAGCACACAATAAGGAGGAAGTTTGAGGGGAAATCTGCAACAGAAAATATCACAAAGAAAAACTGGAACCAGGGTATAGCCAGCAGATCCTTTGTAGAGGTTCTAAAAGGGGTGAATCTAGTTGGCAACCAACATATTACTATTAATGTGGAGGAGATAGGAAATGGTTGGTTGTATGAGAGCATTATTCTACGGCTCAAACAACTTTACTTTGTTCAGGAAATCAAAGAAGAATTCAAAAGAAAAGGCTTGACTGATATGCTAGTAAAGGATGGTGGAGGACGAGATGTTATCATAACTTTCAAATCCAAGGAGGATATGAGGATCAATAGAAGCATGATTAATGATTGGTTTCAGGAATGGTGTGTCTTCATAAAAGAATGGTTAACTGATCTTCACTTTGAGCAAGAAAGGTTTGTCTGGTTGAGTTGCTATGGAATACCATTAAATTTATGGAAAACCAATACCTTTAGAAAGATTGGCAGCCTATTGGGAGGAGGTGATTTATGTTGATGGAGACACCTGTGAGGTAGTATCATTTCATTGTGGAAAGATTAAGATTGCCACAAGAGTTATGGAGCCAATAAACACAATCCTAGATCTGGATTGCAAGGGAAGAGTATGTCCTATCAGAGTTTATGAAGAGCAGATTGTGAATGAGGTAAAAGTTTCTTACAAATGTAACATCTCTGCAAATGATGAGGAGTATGCTAGCTCCAATGTTAATGGTGGGGTGCAGCTCACTGGCCCCAAATTAGAGGAAGATGCAGATGATCTGGCTATTGTGGAGGTTGATGATGTGGCAGATAAAATTGAGCTGGTTGAAGGGGTGGTGCCAGTACAGCAGAAAGAAGGGGGTGAGGCGGATGCAGTTAGTAGCTTGCTAGAGATCTCAATAATTGAAGAGACTGAAGAGTACATTGGGAAATCAAATGAAGTTGACACAAGCAAGGCTACAGATAGCATAGGGAAAGCAATTAAAGATGGCACACGTGAGGCAGAGATAATGATGAAGGAAAAAGAAGGCTTGTAGCAGGGGTGTAATGATGAGGTTCTAAAAGTAGGTGATCAGACTCCTATGCCAGGTTTCGTGAGAAGTTTTAGTGGGCCTTCGAGGGTCAGACTAGGTATCAATTTGGAAGTTCTCTTGGGCCATAAGCAAAGACTTACTTCGAACAATGGGCTTGGTTCATTTTAACATTATGGATCTAGTATTAGGAAACCCAATGTGTGGGCTGATCATGGATCTTTTGTGTTGGACTCTAAGTCTAATGAGTGTGATACTATTAGCATATCCATTAGTGAATTTGTTGCTACTAAGATAAAGTCAAGAAATGACAAAGGGAAAAGTAAAGTGGATGCTAGAAAATCAATGACAGTTCGTGGATTCACTGGGTTTGCTAGAAGATTAGGGCATGAGGGGGGGCTGGATCAAGTAAAAGCACTCATAAAAGAGCTGTAGTCAGATCTGCAGTTACTGCTATGTTGAAGTCTGCTTCCGATATATCTGCTCATAGTAGTATCAAAGGTAACTTCCATGAGGCACAACAAACACTTCTCTTGGGTAAAAGTTTGTGGATTGACTGCAAGGGTCAAGATAAGGCATTGATTCAAAAACTTGTGCAGATGGAGAAGATGGATAAGGCACTGCTTGGAGATGGGATTGAGAGGGTAGCATAATCAGCTCTCTCTGGGTGATATTGAAGAGCATAAATCTGTTCTTATAAAGTGGTTAAGCTAGAATCTCAGAGGGCTTGGTAGGCCTGAGAAGATGAGGAAAATAAGGAAGCTTTTGGCAGACAGAAAAAATGACATGGCTTTATTTCATGAAACAAAAAAAGCAAGCCTCTCAAGTGTGGATGAAAAAAGATTGTGGCCTAGAGATAACGTGGAGTTCATGGCTGTTGATGCTGAGGGTAAGGCCAGAGGGTTGCTTTGCATCTGGGATCCTGATGTGTTTCAGCTTTCAGATTGTTGCAGTAATAGAAGCTACCTTCTGCTCGCAAGTACTGTTCTCAACTCTTTTGCTTGCGTTGTTATTAATTTGTATGCTCCTAATGATACTGTAAGGAGAGGTAAATTATAGAAGAGTCTTGTAAACTTGAAAGCTATTTTCCATACACCTTGGTGTGTTGATGGAGATTTTAATGAAATTAGATATGTGGGTGATAGAGTGAGATGTTCAAGAAGGGAAAGAGGTATGAAAGACTTCAATGAATTCATAGATAAGTGCAAGTTGACTGAGTTACAAATGCTGGGAAGGAAATTTACCTGGTGTAATGCAATTGATGGCAATACATGGAGTAAAATAGATAGATTTCTACTTAGTCCTGAGTGGATTGAAAGATTCAAGCGCAAACTTTGGGGATTACCTAGACTCATGTCTGATCATTGTCCTATACTTTTATTGGAAGATGAAAGGGAATGGGGACCCAAACCTTTTAAATTCACAAATGCCTGGTTGTTACATCCTAGTTTTGCTTCCCATCTGTCACGACTCGAACCCGCCCCTATGGGTTTGGCATCGTAACCAGCCAGTAATCCTTGGATTACCAAAGGCCTCTTGTCGAATAGCATATAGTTAGGGGCTGCGAAGCAAATATACAAAATATACGTAGTCCATTGAGCTATGAAGACATACATGGGACAGATAACTTAAAATTTTATAAAGTTACGAGTGACGTCAAAAGATATAGTATTTACGCATCACTCCATGAACATGTTATCAGAAATCTTGTCCAAATACAAAGACATATCATAAACATGATCTAGTACAATCACAAAAACAGCCGCTGAACTTGACTCATTCGGACAAAACAGAACATAGGCCGTCAACTCTGGGCTTGTCACGCCCCAAGTTTTATTACTCGAAATTATAACCAAAACCTTTAATACAAGTCCATTTTATTAACTACAATTATTATTACAAACACCCATTACATGGGGTAACAACAACATAGTTCTCTCTCGAATAATACAACAATAATACATGTACAAAATTCACATTGAAATACACATGAATCTCTCATTTACAACAAGCATCTCTCATTTACACTATGACCAAATAATAGAAAATAAACTCTTCAATCCTCAATCTGGCGTTCCAAACTTTGTTCCTGAAAAATGATTAAAATAATTGGGATGAACACGAAGTCCAGTAGGAATCTTCTCTGATTCTAAACAATATAGTCCTTAAATAAATGAGATCATGAAATGTTAAAGAGCGATATAAACATAAATTCTTTGTGCTCTTTTTATACTCAAATTACAATACATATAGGTAACACCATTCTCATAAAGGAAATTCATGAAAACTTTTCAAAGAAAAACCCTTTCATTTGTTTCTATATCAGTCAAATATATGTTTCGAAAAAAAAAGTCTTTTCAAGAATTCCTTGCTAACTTTATCTAAAATTATAAACATAGCAACGAGTCATACTCCTACATGTCAGAACACATTATAACCCATTATAATCCACATAAAAGAACCTATACAATTCCATATATTCGATTTTGCCCAATCAAGATTATTCACTTTCCATTATCTCAAACCCATGTACAAATCTTATTATAATCATTCCACACAATCCAAATTGGACACCGGCTCCATTACCAAGCCTTAACATCATACCACATGCTTTACTGGTCACAAGCCAGAAGGAATGCGGAACCTCATGATTTACCGGTCACAAGCTAGAAGGAACGCGGAACCTCACGCTTTACCAGTCACAAGCCGGAAGGAACGCGGAACCTTTACACATTTTATCAACCCACACGCTTTACCGGGCGCTAGTCCGGAAGGAAGACGGAACCTTTATTAAGTGCCACGCTTTGCCGGCTCAAATATGGCGGGAAACGGACCCCAAGGCAACATTATAATCCATTAATTTCTTAAGTCATTGCTCATTACGAATTGTGGGCAAAACCAACACATTCATTCATCATTTCCATTACTTATTAGCTCAAGAACACGTACTCATTATTTTCCACCATTCTCTAGTATTCATCAAGTCATTCGTTGTTACAATCCCAACAAAACCAATAATAACATTCATTATTTTTATCACAAAATTCATCCAATAACACCTCCACTAAGAGCATTTGGCACATTTTTAGAAGCATTCTCAATTCTTATGTTTTAATGGTCTTTTAACTTTTTCACAAAATTATCAAATCTTCATACTCAATTGCATAACACAATAATCATCATAAATTATCCCCAATTAATTAATTTAATTACTCATCTTAATTTCTTCAAAATAACCTTTCTATACAATAGTTATTTTCTAACCATTATTCATCATTATTTATTCACATCTTCTACAAAACATGAACTCAATTCCATAAATCAAATGTCAATTGAAGCTTTGTTTATTCCCAACATAGATTCCATAACTAGGGTTAAACATAAATTAGGGCTTTTTGCTATTTAACACAAAGTCACATTCTCATGACCCAAACATCATATATTCCACTTAAATCATCAATTCAAATTCCATAAATCAAAAACCCTAGCTCCCTTCACATGCCATTTCTAAAAATCTCCTCAAAATGAGGGTTTTATGCAATAAAAAGTATCACTCATCTATCCACATGACAATATTGAAGAGAAACAAGGAAAATCCCTACCTTAAGCAAGGAAAGAGAGAAACCCGAAGTTTCAACTTCAACGAAAACACGATCCACTTGGATAGATTGAAAGCCCTTGGCGTGCTCTACAACCTTCCTCAAGGGACCTAGGTGAGAAAATGCTTCTAGACGAGTAGATCTAGCAATCTAAGTGGGAAAAAGTTGGGTTTAGAGAGAGATGAGAGAGGCTCATGGTTTGAGAGGAAAGGGGAAGAGAAAAGTGAAATGAAACCATGCTTGGTGCCTATTTATAGTAATAGAAAGTAGCCCTAAGGTCAATAAAATAATAGGCCCAAAACCCCCAAAGGTAGGACCCATTTGAACCCCAAAATCTGGAGAAAAAAAAAACACGTAGGAGTCGACCCTTCGAGCAGAGGGGTCGACCCTTTAGGTAGAAAAGACAATCTGGCACAAGCAATAGAGGTCGACCCTTAGACAAGAGGGGGGTCGACCCTATTTTCCAGCAACCAACACACAAATTCTGCAACAAAAGAGGATCGACCCTTCCCAGATTGGTGTCGACCCTATAGAAAACTAGCAAAGGCACTAAGAATTCAAACAGGTATAACTCTCTCGTTCGGACTCCGTTTTAGGTTGTTTTTGTGTCCAAATCGAAGCCCCGGAAACAAGTTTTCCAATGGTTCTAGCCTTACATTCAAATTCAAAGTATAGAAGGAGAAAAGAGCTAAAGAGTGAAGGTTGGTCAAAAACGAAAACTCAAATTTGGGGTTTTTGATCTAATCTTGCCTAAATACCTTGTTAGGCTTCAATCAAGGTTCCAAACATCACCCAAGGGTCCTCAATTATAATATTTAATGTTCATTTGCCAACCTATCAACACCAAGAGTCCGACAACCACACAAGTTTTAAGGTGACGAGCACCACTTTACACCAATCTGATACGTATTAAAATCCGAGCCACTACAGGCCTGGTCACATGCCTGCTCACCTACATACACAATATAAATAGTAAGCGGAAGCCCAGTGAATAATAACAAAGTAAGGATTTTACTGAATGATGTCTATACAGAAACAGAGTCTTGTACATGATTGGATGTCATGACAGAGCAGATTCATAGGCATAGTTACATTTGTATTCAAAACTCGTGCATATATCATATCATAGTACGTGACACATCCATTAATCATTGACAAATTCGATGACCCACAAGGGACTGCCATAAAGGCTTTCTGATGACTCATGTATATAGAGACGTTTCCAATAACCCATAAAAAAACAGCCATAAAGGCATTCTGATGACCCATAAAAGGACCTGATGACCCATAAAGGGACGCATATGATTCTAAGGATTCCATGAATGCATTTCAGAATCTTAGACAATCATTTATTCATTTCAAACATAGCGTAGCATTTCAGAAACTAATCATTTCATATCATAATGTTCAGAAAATAATTAAAGTTAAACATAGCTTTACAAAGTTATTACTCACAGATAACTGGTAGCTCCAAATAGTCGGCAAAGTGGCAATTCACCTAACCTGAGGTGCGTGACCTACATAACATGGCAGATTCATACATTGAATACATACGCTCGGATTGTACATAACTTATTTCATTTGTTCTCAATGTGTTTCTAGCCTTTAACCTCATTATGGAGTCTTAATATTGGTCTAGGAATGTTTAAAATGGAATGAGGATGCAAAAATGTACTTGAAAACATTTTTCAAATCTTGCTGAAAACAAGGTCTACGCTCGAGCATGGCTTTCCTCGCTCGAGCGGGCATGCAAAAAGTGAAGGTTCGCTCGAGCGTGACTTCCTTCGCTCAAGCGGACTGTAAACTTTCAAAAAGTACTGGTTGCTTGCTTTTCACGCTCGACGGACGCTCGATCCCTGCTCAAGCGTGAGACTCAGACCCTCGCTCGAGCGTGACTTCTGTCGCTCAAACATGCTGTAAAACATATGAACTTCTGGATGCATGCATTTCATGCTCGAGCAGGCCTCAGGTCGCTCGAACGGAAGTACAAGCACTCAGAGTGCTCGCTCGAGCGTAAACTCCTACACTCGAGCGTAGATTCAAATTCTGGAATTTCCAGATTTGATCTCCAAGCTTCAAACTCGAACTAAACACTTCAAAACTCATCCTCTGGGGCCAAAATTCAGGAAAACATTTAGAAACTCACAAAATATCATGCTTTAAAGATCATTTCATGAAATCAAGGTCCAAAAGCATGCCAATTGTGCAAAAGTTCAACTTAAACTTAATGAATGCTCCAAAAACATGTCATACATGAAATGATTTGAGCTTCAAGTTTCCAAATCATGATCAAATGAAATGAGAGGATGTGAAATATGATGAATTCCTACAACTAAGCTCAATTTATGACATGCATGAGAGGATTCCCTCGTAAACATGCTCCAAATGTAATGAAATGTACATGCATGTATGAATTGATCTTTCTTTCCACTTCTTAAGCTCGATTCTTACATTTCATAGTTCAATTCACTTGAATTCAGGAATGAATCAACTCAACTTCAAGACTAAAGGCTTGGTTCCTTACCTTAGATGATCCACTATGCTCTATAGAGGTAATTGTTTGAAGTTTCAAGCCAATTTCCAAGTTTCTAGCAATTTCCTTTGCTTGAGTTCAACCCTCTCTTAGACTCTCTCTCTCTCTCTACACATTTGTATCAACAAAAGAGTGAATTGAGAGTGTATGAGTGCACAAAGAAACCCACTAGTGCCTTAATTAGGCTTGGACAAAGGTGTAATTAATTAAAGCCAAATAAGTAGACATTAACTTAATCTAATTTAATCGTTCCAATAAGATTCTAAAAATTCTAAATGACACATAAATCAAATCAATTTCTATATCGGATATCGATAAGGTCTTCAATTCGCAAACCGAAACTAGAACATAAACAGAACTTTCTACGTCAAACAGATATAAACACAAAATGATGCAATGCATATGTAATTAACTCAGGATTTCTTCTTCATTACTTATTA
>JAPPVO010001598.1:0-35843 GCA_030407325.1 Camellia japonica | reverse complement strand
ATCTGAAAATGGAAAGTGCAATACATCAGTTCAAAAATGAAAAAGCAGGTGCAAGTACAGTATGTGAGTAGGGTGTGTGCCAGATGTGTCCCACACAGCCTATCATTGCAGTAGAATGTTCAAAACCAGCATGTCATCACAAATATGATAAATGCAAGGGAGATGAAGGGTGCCTGGAAGCCCATGATGGACATCTGCGCCTTCTACGTAGGACCATCCCCTCAAGTGAGGCACCATCTCGAGCATCTGATCCATGTACTCCCGAGGTGGCTGCAGATAAAAGCTCAAGTCATCAATAAATAAGCAACTGCCAAAATGTCTGTGTGATAAATGAAAAATGGTGGAACATACCGGTGGTGAGTCAGGATCATGACATATCTGTGACCAAGCATCGGAGGCTCTATAGGGATCGGAGTCGGAGAAGTAGTCCCATACTGCCAACTCGTCAACTCGGTCGGCATGTCTGGCCATCCGGGATGATAAGGGGACGGAGGGATCGGAGGGATCGAACACCTCTAACCCCTAGATGACCACAGCTCTGCTGGAAGAAGGGATGTCTGCAGCACGGGCGCGACTCGAGATGGTGCGCCAGTGGGCCTCAGTGGCGCAGCCGCACTCCCGTCAAGGGGGGGCATCAGATATATACGGCGATAGGTGGTGTAGTCCCCCTCTATGATATAACAAAGCGTCGGTGCCCTGCATAGCACTGATGACCTCCTGGGAAGAGAGTCTATCGGCAGTCCGCATAGTGACTAGAGGTACAGCGGGAGGTCCTGAGAATCATACCCCCATATCTGACGCTGAAAGCGTTCCCCAGGAACCACGCCCTACCAACTGGTCCTCGAGCAGGAACCTAACTGGGAACCACTCGATCCTCCGGGGTACTGATTTTGGAGATCATCGCCGAAGACTGCCCAGGGCTGCCAAGTAATCTGCGGATAGCCAGTGCATAAATCAATCAGAAATCAGGAATGTACAAAGCATATCAAAGATGAAAATGAAAGGAACTGAGAGTTCTGAAATACCTCTGTCGTCCTCACAGTATCAAAATATTGTCGCGGAGGTAGAAGAGAGTCTCTCGAGGTCTCGATAGGTGCTCGCCCTCGAATACTAATGAGTACGGAGTCATAAGGATCTCTGCCACTCCATCTCTGGGGCTAAGGTGGGAAAGTATACGTACACCCACAGCTGAGAAAAGCAGTGCGGAATGTGAATACAAAGCGCGCTAAAGGTAGTAGAATATAGAATGCAAAGTGCGCCGTGTGTGCAATGAACAAGTAATGAGGAGCAAAATGTAAATCAAGAGGACAGAATGTACCTCCCATGCTCTCCAGTAGCCGCCGAGTAAATCCCCCCGCCCACGAGAGACTGCATTCATATAAAATAAGGGTAGCCAGGGCAGCACGCCCCAATCATACTGATTGACCTGTGATAGGTCCACTAGGGCACTCAAGAGATACAGCCCCACAGTGTTCCCCCTATCAGCAAACAAAGTAGTGCCGAAGAGGAACATGAGGAAACCGCGGGTGTACTGCTCAATCTCCTCGGGAGACTCAGGCTCCATCTCTGGCCTCCGGAAGCGGGAAGAGAACCAAGTATACCGGACTCTCCCGGAAGCTCTGTCTACAGGCGGGCGAGCCCCCAATAGATGAATCCAAGCAGCCTCCCACTCACCCATATCCTCGTCGTAGGGAATGGGTCCACCGCCTACGTCTAGGCCGGTGAGTACAGCAAAGTCCAGTGGGGTCATGGTCATATCCCCGGTGGCAGAAAAATGGAAAGAATTGGTGGTGTCCCACCATCTCTCTGCCAAAGCGGCCAACAAGGTCCTGCTGATATGGCACTGTGATAACCCCCTACAAATGGTCCAAACCCTGCTAGATCAACCAGATCCCGGACGGCCTCTGGAAGCTCAGCATACCACTCTCTCGCAGCAAGAGAGCCGTATCCTCGTACAGTGCGAGAGCCAACCTGCGTTCAGAATGAATACATGTGTTCAGTACGCAAGAAAATACAAGCTGTGTGCAAATGAAGCGAATGAGCTGTGTGCAAATTGAAATGAACAAGCTGTGTGCAAATGAAGCGAATGAGCTGTGTGCAAATTGAAATGAACAAGCTGTGTGCAAATGAAATGAATGAGCTGTGTACAAATCAGTGGGCTGTGTGTTCACTTCAAATCTGGGCTGTGTGTTCAGCAAATTAGTGTTTTGGGCTGCGTGTTCAAATCATTAATCAGTGGGCTGCGTGTTCACTTTATATCTATCTGGGCTGCGTGTTCAGTAAATCAGTGTTTTGGGCTGCGTGTTCAAAATCCTAATCAGTGGGCTGCGTGTTCACTTAATATCTACCTGGGCTGCGTGTTCAGTAAATTAAATTGTTTTTGGGCTGTGTGTTCAAATCATTAATCAGTGGGCTGCGTGTTCACTTTATTTATATCTGGGCTGCGTGTTCAGTAAATCAGTGTTTTGGGCTGCGTGTTCAAATCATTAATCAGTGGCTACGTGTTCACTTTATTTATATCTGGGGCGTGTTCAGTAAATCAGTGTTTTGGGCTGCGTGTTCAAATCATTAATCAGTGGGCTGCGTGTTCACTTTATTTATATCTGGCTGCGTGTTCAGTAAATCAGTGTTTTGGGCTGCGTGTTCAAATCATTAATCAGTGGGCTGCGTGTTCACTTTATTTATATCTGGGCTGCGTGTTCAGTAAATCGTGTTTTGGGCTGCGTGTTCAAAATCCTAATCAGTGGGCTGCGTGTTCACTTTATTCTATCTGGGCTGCGTGTTCAGTAAATCAGTGTTTTGGGCTGCGTGTTCAAAATCCTAATCAGTGGGCTGCGTGTTCACTTATATATCTGGGCTGCGTGTTCAGTAAATTAGTGTTTTGGGCTGCGTGTTCAAATCATTAATCAGTGGCTGCGTGTTCACTTTATTTATATCTGGGCTGCGTGTTCAGTAAATCAGTGTTTTGGGCTGCGTGTTCAAATCATTAATCAGTGGGCTGCGTGTTCACTTTATTTATATCTGGGCTGCGTGTTCAGTAAATCAGTGTTTTGGGCTGCGTGTTCAAATCATTAATCATGGGCTGCGTGTTCACTTTATATCTGGGCTGCGTGTTCAGTAAATCAGTGTTTTGGGCTGCGTGTTCAAAATCCTAATCAGTGGGCTGCGTGTTCACTTTATTTATATCTGGGCTGCGTGTTCAGTAAATCAGTGTTTTGGGCTGCGTGTTCAAAATCCTAATCAGTGGGCTGCGTGTTCACTTAATATCTACCTGGGCTGCGTGTTCAGTAAATCAGTGTTTTGGGCTGCGTGTTCAAATCATTAATCAGTGGGCTGCGTGTTCACTTTATTTATATCTGGGCTGCGTGTTCAGTAAATCAGTGTTTTGGGCTGCGTGTTCAAATCATTAATCAGTGGGCTGCGTGTTCACTTTATTTCTATCTGGGCTGCGTGTTCAGAAAATCAGAGTTTGGGACTGTGTGTGTTCTACTCATAATCATGTGGGCTGTGTGTTCACCATCAACTTGGACTGTGTGTTCAGAAAATCAGAGTTTGGGGACTGTGTGTTCTACTCATAATCAGTGTGGGCTGTGTGCTCACCATCAACTTGGACTGTGTGTTCAGAAAACCGGAGTTAGGGCTGTGTGTTCTACTCTTAGTCATGTGTGTGCTATGTGCTCATTTTCAACTTTGGGCTGTGTGTTCGACAAATCGGTACTGGAGCCGTGTGTTCAATTTCTAACTAATGTGTACCGTGCGTTCACAATCAGTCAGTGAGCTGTGTGTTCAAGAAATTCAAATGTTTAAGTCACATGTTCAAGATGCAAGTAAAATACTATGTCATAAGCTAAACCGCATGTTCAAGCATGGCAAAGCTACAAAATGCAGAAAAATATACAGCAAATGAAGTAAAATACCTCTCGTGCCTCGTGAGAGAGGTGCTGCTCCGGCTCTCGCAAAAGAAGATCCCCGGGTACCCGATCGTTGAACTCGGTGAAATGACGAAAAACTGCCCGCGGAAGCCTATGTGCCGACGGAGCGTATCTCTCGGGGATAAAAGGCCGGACTCTCGGGGGCAATGCCATAATGTCAAAATCATCTCCGGCACCTGGAAGACCTCCACCATAAGGAAAATGACCCGCCATTTTGAGGAATCTGCAAAAGGAGCAAAAATGAGCCAAAATTGAAAAAGTCAACAAAAGTCAACTCTCGGGGAACGAAAAGTCAACGAAAGTCAACTCCCGGGAAAATTTTCCAAATATTGAGACAAACTTACCTCAGGTGGTGAAAACGAGAAAAGAAGCCCCGAAATCAAAATTTAATCGGTTCAAAGTGCTTAAAACTGAAGGATTTCGCGAAAACAACTTGCGTGGAAGGCCGAGGGGCGCGTATAAAATGCAGATCTGAAGAAGAAAATGGTTTAGGGAGCAAGGGAAGGAAGTTTTGCAGCCTTGGGTGTGATTTCGGATTGAGTGGAGGTGTGTATATATAGAAATAACCAAAAGACCAAAATGCCCCTGCTTTTGGGCAGGTGGCCGGCCGGCCACCTTTTCTGGCTGGCCGGCCATTTACTTTTTCTTCCCTGGCCGGGGACCTCTCCTAGGGAAATGAGCTGGCCGGCCATGTTCCCCACCCCCTCCCCTACCTCTCTGCAAATTTTGAGGAAGATCGGAGTTCCCGGGACCCGAAAAAGATCAAGAAAAGTGCACTTTCTGGCGCCGAATTGCTCCGCCGGAACTTCAGCTGCAATTTCTGACACGTGTCTCATCATCACTCGTCAAAATCAAGGTGTATCCTTTTTGAACATGTTGTAACCTCTCCGGGAGGTGAGTCAGAGGCCGCGATCAAGTTGCCTTCACCGAAATGCGCATTTTCCAGCTCGTTGTTTCGCAACAAACGGGCACCCTGATTTATGCTCGTTTTGCATCGTTTTGCATGTAACTTGCATTCTCATAAGTATTTTGCATTGTCATGCATGTTTTCTTGATGTACCATGCCTCTATGCTTGAACATGCGTTGTCACGCATTATCTTTTCTCGCATTGCGATGTGTTCACCCGCCGACACTGCGTGTGTCAGACTTTTTGGAATTACAGGAATCACATTGAGTATATGTTGTTAGCATATTGTTCTTGTTGAATTTCTCTATTTTTGCAGGCACGATATTGTATGTACGGTTCATTTGAGGCTGGTGCGACCAGACGAATCGCGCAGGTATCGTATCTTCTCCGTGTGAGGCGCGACGAGAATCGAATGATTCTCCGCATTCCTAACTGCATGAAATGTAGTTGTTGCTTTGCATTCTTGCTTAAAACTGTTGCATCTATTTGTCAATACTTGCTTCATTACAGCTTGCTGCACTTGCATGATCACCTGGCTCCGTGCCTATCACTTTGCATTTTGCCCCCTGCCTGCGGGCACGCCTGCGGGCACATCTCTGTTCATCTTGTATGATTGTCTAAGTCTTCGGCCTTGTCAAAAATGGGTCGTCTCTGGGCTTTGACATTCACTCCCGTCACTTCTTGACTTCCGAGTTCTGTCAAAGAGGGGCAACTGTAGACACCCCATTTTTGACCGACCTTAAGACTCAGACGTCACCGATTGAGCGCTCGGTGATGTTGCATGTTGTGCTCGTTCAGAAGTCTCAGAGTCGCGGCCGTGCGCCCTGCCTCCGGACTCCCGAACTCTTTCTGTGCCTTGCCTCGGTTTGCGAACCAGACTTGGTTTTCTCTGTTTTCTTTCCTGAGGGGAGGGAGTAGTCCCGTAGACTATCTCTCAATGGCCGTGGGCTACATTTCGTGCTCGTAGGCCATTTTGCCCATTTCGGAGCCCGGTTCCCGGTTTTCGGAGCCGTCAGGCCGTGTGCCTCGGTTCGGGACCGCCAAACCATCTCCGATTTCTCCGGTTTTTGGCATGCATCTCATTTACTCCCTTTCGAGGAACACTGGGGTCTCAGATACCCACTTCGTGGCGAACACCACTTTCGGTGCTACAGCCTATTTTCGGGACCCCGAACTGCGTGATTTGGGCCCCGAGCATTCATTTTGCACCGGTTTCTGTTCAATTTTGGCAGTGCCTCTTTTATCATAACGAGGAACACTGGGGTCTCAGATACCCACTTCGTGGCCGAACACCACTTTCGGTGCCTACAGCCTATTTTCGGGACCCCGAACTGCGTGATTTGGGCCCCGAGCATTCATTTTGCATCAGTTTTTGTTCAATTTCGGCAGGTACCTTTGTTTTAGCATCAGGAAGATCACTGGAGGGTGGGAGGCCAGCAATTATCTCAAATAACCAGTTATGCTCCTCCGGCGCCCGTTTTTCTCACTTCCGGGCTAATGTTGAACACCCTAGGGCCATTTTCTTTCAACCAAAACTACATATTTGTGATGAGGGCACATGGGAGGACCCTGAAAAATGGTGGTCGGCCAGTAATTCTGATTTTCATTTTTGAGCCTCTCTTTCAAGTTAAATGTTGTGTCTCCTGTTTCAGAGTTGCCAAATTCCAACCATGGAGTCTTGTTCTACACACCTGGGAGGACACCAAAAATTGGTGGCCGGCCATTAATTGTTGTTTTCATTTTTGACCCTGGCCGGCCGGCCATGGGGAGTGGCTGGCCGGCCGGCCATCTTCAAGAAAAGTGCATGGCCGGCCTGCTTCCTCCTTTTGAACACTTTACAGCTGGGCAGCTGTGTCTCCAAAATATCTTTTCCTCCGGGGGATATTTTGGGAGGGAAAGCTTGGGTGCATTTCCCTCCCCTTTTACACCCCTTTTGGTCCATTTAAGGGGCTGACCCTCTTCTTTGTTAGGGTTAGCAAATTTCTTCTCAAGATTCATCTCCATTTGATTCCATCTCCATCTCCAAAAACCTCAAAAACCTTCAAGTCTCTAGCTCATTCCTCATCAACACCAAGCCTCACCATCACTACCTCCATTCCAGCAGCAAGGGAAGCTTTTTCAAAGGCTAAGGACCAGCAAATTCAAGCCAAGAAGCAAAAGACTTGTCTTCAAGGGTAAGTCTTCATTTCCCTTTTTCTAGCACATTTTTGCTTCAATTTTCTACCTTATTTGCTTATGGTTTTGGGCTCCGACCCCTACTGATTTTGTGCTTATTTTGAGTCCCTCTACAACATTGTAGAAGGGCTCAACCTTGTTTGACATCTCTATCATGCTCTTCTTTCAATACCTCTTGGAATGCCATTATTTTGCATACTTTCTTTAGCTTATGAGTGATTCATTTTTGAGCCTGATGCCGAATAAACTGTGGTGGGCCTATTTTGAGTTCCTCTTCAACATTGTAGAAGGGCTCAACCATGTTTGGCCTCCTATCATGCACTTTCTTTGTAATTCTCCATATTTACCGTAAAATTGCATGATTATTTGGCCTATTTGTGATCTGATTTGGAGCATCTCATGAACTGATATTGTGCTTATTTTGAGCCCCTATTCAACATTGAATAAGGGCTCAACCTTGTTTTCATGCTCTGATGCCACTTGCTTTGAATTCATGTTCTACTCTTACTTTTGCACGCTATTTTTAGCTCATGAGTGATCTGCTTTCGAGCATGAAATATACTGTGAGTGGGCCTATTTTGAGCCCCTCTTCAACATTGAAGAAGGGCTCAACCATGTTTGGTAACTCTATCTTACACTTGCTTCACAATCCTCCAATTTACCGTAAAATTGCATGCTTTGTTAGGCTTCTTAGCTTTGTTTTCGGCCATCATCAGGCCTGAAAAGTGTCTTATTTTGGCCTACTCTTCATATTTTGTTAAGGGTCCAAGACTGTTTGATGCATCCTTTTGGTATCTCATGTTATAGCCTTTGTTGGCTTTATTTTGCATGCTATGTTGAGCATATCTACATACTGAATTGGGGGATGTCATCTACGGAAAATGTTCATATTTTTGGTCACTCTTCAATGTTGTAGAACTGTATTTTTCAGTTTGAGCATTGTATATATCATTTGCTTCATTATTCCCCTCTTTTCCCCCATTTTTGCATGCTATTTTTGCCATACTTGTGATTGTTGTTTGGCCATTCTTTGCGCTGGAAAAATGCTAGTTTAGGGGCTTCCTAGCATCTGTCTTTACATGTCATGTCCATACTGCGCATGTTTGGCATAGCTGTAGGCCATTTCGGGTGCTTAGCATAGCATTTCGGGCATTGGGTGTAATTTTGCTACAATTCAGGGGCTGTTTTTGCATCATTTTGGCTGCCGAAATTTGCATTTACCGTATGCCATATGCCACGTCTCATTTCGCATGTCATTCTGTGCCTTAATGCCATTGCCTCGGTTTGCGTGCCCGTGTGCACGCATTTCGAGGCACTTCATTTTCATTCACCGGCGTCCTATGTGAGTGTGGCCGAGGCCCTCTCATGTTGGTATAAGCCCATCATTGCATGTTTTGCCATTTCATGCCTTTATCCATTTCCTCGATTTGCATGCCTGTGTGCACGCATTTCGAGGCATCTCATTTTCATCCGACGGCCTCTTATGTGAGTGCGGCTGAGGCCCTCTCGTGTTAGTGTAAGCCCATTTCGCATTCTGTATGCCATTTTTTAGTCCCATTGCATTGTATATGCCATTGCCTCGGTTTACGTGCCCGTGGGCACGCATTTCGAGGTACTTCATTTTCATCCATTGGCCTCCTATGTGAGTGTGGCTGAGGCTCACTCATGTTGGTATAAGCCCATATTGCATCACACATCTCATTTTAGTCCTGTTGCATTCCGTATGCCATTTTCTCGGTTTGCGTGCCCGTGGGCACGCATTTCGAGACATCTCATTTTAGTCTCATTGTATACCATATTTCATGTCATTTCATGCTTTAATACATTACCTCGGTTTGCGTGCCCGTGTGCACGCATTTCGAGGCACTTCACTTTTATCCGATGACCCCTTATGTGAGTGTGGCTGAGGTCCACTCATGTTAGTGTAAGTCCAATTGCATCGTGTATGCCATTTCATGCCTTAGAATCATCGCCTCAGTATGCGTGCCCGTCTGGCACGCACTTCGAGGCGTCTCATTTTCATAGCATTGTGCATGCTAGGATTGTATATTAGCTGCATTTCATGCATATCATGCATATTGCATCGTGTTCGGGATAGGGGTTAGCCCGGGCACGGGAAACGAGGCACGTTTCGTACTCCGAGTGACGGAACGGGTCTCAATTCCCAAGTCGCCGATACCCCGGATTACCCATGATGGAGTTAGGTTTTGTTGTAGCATTCATCTGCATTGCACCCAATATTAAGTTGTGCAATCCGATTCCTCGGCCATCATGCATCGATATGCGTGATTGGTGGTACGAGGATCGAGGCATGCATATATTTGTGAAATACATTGCTATGCCCTTTTCCTGCTCTCTGTTGCAGCAAAATAAGGAATCAGCAACTTTTCGGAGTCTGGCGCATTTCGAGAACAATTGCAAACAGAGGCTAATTGGGCATCCCAGTGGATTTCTACGCCAAGGCAATCCGGCATACATCATTCATCAGAAGCGAGGCAGCCCCTGGCTTGCATGCCTGTTTAAAGCTTTCTTAGTTTAATTTGTTAATTAATTAGAAATATGTAATATTCGGACTGTATTATTCTTTTATTCGGACTGTATTGTTTATTCGGACCCTCTGCGCGAGGGCATAACTGTAATAAGTGTGGGTGAGTGTGATGTACGTCTTCCAACCCCCATTTCTTTCTCCCTTTTATTTACCCGCTTACGATGGTTAGATATAGGGCATATTTCAATTAGCATACAGTATGACAGCATGTTTGCATCATTCATCTGTTTTGCACGCACCGGGCTCGGCGCATCATACAAACTGCATTTGTATTTCAATTCCAAATTGAATACTTGTTAGATGTAGCATTCCATATGCCATGTTTAGAATAGCCGAGCCTGCTATAGTTGCATTATTGCATGCGTTGCATTAGACATTCCTGTATATTTAGGATCATGCATGATTTCTAATAAGTTTCTGTTTTTGGCTTGGAGTACTCGATAAGTTTTATGCTTTAGCATCCTTGCATGCGTGTGAGTGTTGCCATGATAGCATGCTTACCATGAGGCTAACTGCTTATGTGATATTACTGTCTTGAATGCCTGTGGGTGGAGGTTGAGTTACTTGAATTGGGACAATGCGTTGACTGTTCGTTTTTAAGCCCACTAGATAGTGGCAAAATCTTGTTTTCTAAGCCCACCTAAGGGTGGCAAATCCGCGTCTTAGCCTACCTGCGGGTAGCACCATCAAACCATTTTCAAACAAACAAACATGAAATGTTTTGTTCCAATTCAAGCGGCCCAGTCTATACTTGTTTGCTGCGAGCGTCACATAGTAACCTAGGCTAATAATCGGAATAAGAGCATACAACGTTTTCAAAAATAGATATCATGGTTAGTAGAGGCCGGTCTTTAACCGGGCGAGCGGGGGTGCTCACGAAGTGACCTTCCCCAATCGTACCCAAGTTCCCGAGCCGAGGCAACTTTGGTGATGACGGACACGTGGCCTTTGGCACCGAGTCAGGGTTTCCTAAATTTCCCATTAAAAAAACATTTAGGTGGCGACTCTGTATCTGGCGAAGCAGTCCATGTTTGGCACTTCTTTCAAAAAATCTGTTTTCAAAACGATTTGCCGGATTTGGACTCTTTGGTTCAAGATTAAGAACCGTGACATTTGAGTCCTTGAACTGTAGTGACCCCAATATGAACAGAACGGGACTTAACCCTCCCGGGGCGTTCGGGGACGTCTACACCGGCCACCCTCCAATCCCCAAAGCAATTGTGGCCCACCATGCTCATTGGCCCTGTTTTGCCCTCCGGAAGGAAGTTTGAGGCACTTTCACGCATCGGGAACGTCGAAGGCCTCCATTTCTCTCAGTTTCGGATACGTTCCATCATCCAGATCGTTCCTCCGAAGTACGCTTTGTTGTATTTTTTCTTATCGAGTTGTTGTTTTGTTTATCGAGTTGTAAGTTTTGTCGAGCTGTCGCATTTTGTGTTTTGAGTTATTACCTTTTGTTTACTTTTTGTTTACGCGTTTTTGTTAAGTCTCGTTTATTGAGTCGTTAATATTGTTGTACTTTGCTTATCGAGTTGTAAACTTGCTAAGATTCTGCTATTTCTTAGTGAGTCGAGTTGTTTGATTTGTAGTGTCGGTTCATTACCTGACCCGGTAAATACACAAGGCACATTCCCATTCAATTCCATTTCTGTGCAAAATGATGCGTTGCGATGCTAAGAATTTCAAATACAAACATGTTTTCAAAGGCTGTTTCATTCCATCATGTTTTACAACAAAATAAAGGTACAAGTTTTACAGGAAATAAAACTGCCTAACAATGTGCAAAGTGCTACAAACTACTAGCAAAAAGTAAAATAAAGCAGGAAATAGCATCAATATCCTCGGGAACGGGAATGAGGAGGCCCTCTCATCCTCTTCTGCGGGACAACCTCTGCACTATCATCACCATCCGGGTCAGAGCTATCATCCTCCGGATCCCCCTCAGCCTCGTCCCCACTCCCGGAACCAAGACCGGAGCCTCCCTCCCCATCAGATGTCTCTGACTCACGGTCTGCAACCTCCTCCTCCTCCTCCTCCTCAATAATGGGTGCCCTGCGTCTGCGAGACGACCCTGCTCCTCGAGCTCCTCGGACAGGCCTAGATGGCCCTGCTCCCTGAGAAGGCCTGGATGGCTCAGCTCCTCGAAAGGGCCCAGATGGCCCAGCACCTCGACCTCTCTGAGAAGGCCCGGGTGGCCCGGCCTGTGGTGGTGCGTATACAGGAGGCATCTGAAAGTGAAAAGTTCAAATACATCAGTTCATATGAAAAGCAGTTGCAAGTACAATATGCGAGTGGGGTGTGTGTCAGATGTGCTCTACACGGCCTATCAATACAGCAAGATGTTCAAAACTAGCGTGTCATCAGAGATATGCTAAATACGGGAAAGATGGACAGTACCTGCACACCCATGATGGCTAGCTGTGCCTCCCTCCGTAGGATCATGCCTTCGAATGTGGCCAGCATCCCGAGCAGTTCGTCCGTGTACTCAACTGGAGGCTGCAAATACAAATGCAAAACTATCAGTAAAGGAATGAATGTCCAAATATCTGACTGATAAATCAAAGCTGAAAAACATACCGGGGGTGAATCAGGGTCTCTGACATATCTGTGGTCAGGAAGAGGAGGCTCTAGCGAGACCTGGTAAGGAGTCCCGAACCGCCAACTCGTCAACTCGGTCGGCATGTCTGGCCACCCAGGATGATGATGAAGAGTCGGAGGGATCGGAGGAATCGAACTACCTCTACCCCTAGATGCACCAGCCCTGCTAGAGGAGGGGATATCCGTAGCACGGGCACGACTCGAAGATGGTACATCAGTAGGCCTCAGTGTCGGAGCACGCACTCCTGTCAAGGGGGGCATCAGATATATACGACGATAGGTGGCGTAGTCCCCCTCCATGAGATATAACAAAGCATCGGTGCCCTGCATAGCACTAGTGACCTCCTGGGTAAAGAGTCTATCTGCAGTCCGCATAGTGGCTGGAGGTACATGTAGACACCCCATTTTTGACCGCCCCCGAGACTTGGGCGTTACTGATGGTTTACTTGTTGGAGAAAGGTGTGCAGTGCACAGGTTCAGTTTCTTTGGCAAGAAGAGAGGCAAAACTTTCCAAACACTTTGTTTAAGGGTTTGGAGTTCAAGAAAAGAGGAGAAGAGGGAAGAAAATAGGTTTGGGAGAAGTTCGGCAAAGATCCGGGTAGGAGAGAATCGAGCAACCCTCGCTAAATCGAGCTTATTTGTCTATACACTTGGAGTTAAGTTATGAGGCCACCATCATTGGAAAGAAGACTTCCGGGGCTTCACTTTGTACTCAAGAATCTCTTACATCCAAGTTCGGGTGGAGGAGATATGGTTGGTTGAAGTAGGGGATCATTCCGGTTGGATCGAGTCTGCGCGACTTCACGGAAAAGGGCATAACTTTTTGCACAGGAGGAATTTTGATGCAAGGTTTGCGCGGTTGGAAAGCTAACTTCCGGGGCTTCAATTTGCATACCCACCGGCCATGTTTTGACCAAGGAATCATCCATCGGCACTCTATTTAGCCGACCGGCAGAAAAGAGTGCCGACCGGCACTTTATTTTGGACAATGATCGAATCTTCTGGCCGGTTTGAACCCTTTGCACCCCCCAAGCCTGGTGCATACCAGCTGTGCCAGCTGGGATGCACAGAACTTGACCCACGTGCATGCATGTGCCTATTTTGCACCCTTTAACCCTCTTTTGTGCACCCTTTGCTCATGGCTTCTTGAGGAAGCCTTGACCCCTTGTCTTGGCTTCCTCAAGAAGCCTTACCAGCTGTCCAAGCTTCCCTTACAAGCCTTGCACCCCCTTGACCCTTTTTCTTTAACTTAGCCTCTAAGTTTAGTGTATATACTTGCCTATATAAGCACCTCTCCTCTCCCTTGAGCAAGGGTTAGAGTTTTGGAACAAAAACCAGAGATATATAGATATATATCTGATATAGATAGATACAACCCTCTATCTCTCTCTATATCTTACTTCTTTGCCTCCAAAAGTCCATGATTCTTGGCCATTCCTTCACCAACCCATAGCACAACACCACCACTTCCATTTCCAGCATTTGGGAGGACATTTGCAGAGGTTAGGAGCTCATTTTCTTCAATCAAAACCTGCTGGTTTGCTGGTCTTCAAGGGTAAGTCTTCATCTTCCCCTTTCTAGTCTTTTCTTGTTTCATATCTAAGCCTTACTTGCAAGCACTTTTGGGCTCCGACCCAAACTTCAAATAGTCTTATTTTGGGGTCCTCTTCATGTTTGATTGAGGACCCCTTGCTGTTTGGTGATAGCATCTAGCACCTATCTCTTTACCCCCTTGTATGCCATGATTCTTGCATAGTATATTTGGCTGGTGTATAATCTGTTTTTGAGCATGTAATAAACTGTAAAGAGGCTTGTTTTGAGCCCTTCTTCAACATTGAAGAAGGGCTCAACCATGTTTGGTAACTCTATCATGCACTTGCTTTGTAATCTCTTCTATTTACCGTAAGTTTGCATGCTTTGTTAGCCTATCTTGCCTCTGCTTTTGTGGCTGGTCATAAACTGAAAATGTGTTTGTTTCGCCATGCTTAAGATCTGTTTTTGGTTGTTTAGGCCATCCATGACATGCCTTATATAGTCACTTTGCATTTTGGCTTGCTAGCCTTAGGTGTGTGAGTATGTAGCATGCATTGCTTCCATTATTTTAGTGGTTTGGAACCGCCCAACATGTTATTTCAGACCTTAATCCATGCTCACATGTTTGTATTTGCTATCTCATTCATGCTTTGAAGGTGTGCCCTTTCATCCTTTGAAATGTGCATTGTGTGTGCCTATGTGTTTAGAGCTTTTGGGATGCCATGTGTGTGAGCTTTAGGTGTGTTTTTGCATGCTGAAAATCTGTTTTGGTTGCTTAAATTCATGCCATGAATGATCTTGTTAGTGGTGGTGGAGTACTCTCTTTGTGCCTTAGCATTAGGCTCATTAACTTGCATGTTTGCATAGCACTTTGTGTATGGTTTTAGGCATGTTTGGCCACTGTTTTGGACCTAACTTAGAGCTGTCCAATTAGTGTAAGTCCATCCCTTGCATGCCATTCAAGTGTTGTTGCATTATCCCATGTTTGTATGCTTTGGTTGCATATGTTGCATGCTTGAAATCACTTGCATTCGTCTTGCATTCCCTTGGCCAAGTTGCTAGCATGATGCATGATTTAGATTACATCTTGCATGCTCTAGTGGTTTGTATAATTGTGGCATGCTTGTATGCTCCCTTTTATGCCATGTTGCATATTAGCTAACATGCCTAGGTTGCATGGCATTGGCATGCATGTCTTGCCTCTTGATCAAGTGATAGAGGTTGGGCTTTATGTGTTTATTTGGTTTGCATAGCATTTGAAATCAAATTGCACACTTTGGCTTCTTGGGCCCTCATGCATTGAAATGCGTGATTGATGGCCCGGGGGTCAAGGGCCGTGCTCCCTTGAGTCTATTACATGATAGGGGGTATTGGCCATGCATATATATGCTCAAAATCCATGCCATGCACTGTCTGTCTGCTGTTGCTGTCAAAACTGTCTCCTGCAGGAATTTAGTGCCGACCGGCACTCCTTAGTGCCGACCGGCAATATTTTTGTGCCGATAACTATCAATTGCAGCCGGTGGTAAACTGGAGCATCCGGTGAGCTTTTCCCCCAGCCGGTGATGTTCAGCAGTATGCAAGAGAGGTGTTCTAGGACTTTGGGAATTTTTTTGGAGAGACAGGGCAGTAGAAACAGAAGCAACAGTGTCATGACACGGGTTTTCCGGGCAAGGCGGACATCGAGCATGCATCATTCGCGCATCCCGAGGCGAGGGGCTGTGGCCCCCTTTTATTTCACATTTACTTATTCAGTAATTAGAATTTGTAATATTTATTCATTTATTTTGGGACTGTATTATTATTTTGGTCCCTCCGTGTGAGGGCATGTTTGTAATAAGTGTGCGTGGGTGTGTGTATGTCTTCCAACCCCCACTTCTTTCTTCCCTTTTATTTACCTGTTTATGATGGTAGATTAGGGCATATTTAAATTAGCATAACAGTATGAAAGCATGTTTGCATTCATTCATTTGTTTACATGCACCGGGCTCGGTACATCATACAAACTGCATCGTACTTTCAATTCCAAAATTGAATACGTGATAGTTGTAGCATTTCGTATGCCATGCCTAGGATAGCCGAGCCTGCCTAGATTACATCTTCGCATGTGTTGCATTAGACATTTCAGTATGCTTAGGTCCATGCATGGATTTCTAATAAGCTTCTGTTTTGGCTTGGAGTACTAGGTAAGCTTTTATGCTTTAGCATATCACATGTGTGTGAGTGTTGCCATAATAGCATGATTACCATGAGGCTAGCTGCTTATGTGAGATGAACTGTTTGAATGCCTGTGGGTGGAGGTTGGGTTGCTTGAGTTGGGAAACTCATTGAAATCCGTGTTTTAGCCTACTTGCGAGTAGCAAATTCCAATGCATTTTCAAAACCAACGGATATGCAATGTTTATTTCCAAATTAGGCAACCTAGTCTATACTTTTGTGTTGTGCGCATCACATAGTAATTCTAGGCTAATAACTGGAATAAGAACGCATAAAGTTTTCAAAATTGGATATCACGGTTAGTAGAGGCCGGTCTTCGGACCGGGCGAAAGGGGGTGCTCATAGCTGACCTTCCCCGATCGTACCCAAGCTCCCGAGCCAAGTCACTTTGGTAATGACGGACACGTGGCCTTCGGCACCGAGTCAGGGTTTCCTAAATTTCCCATTTTTTAAAAAAAAAATATTTAGGTGGCGACTCTGTAATCTGGCAAAGCAGTCCATGTTTGGCACTACTTTTTCAAAAATCTGTTTTTCTTCAAAACGATTTGCCGGATTCGGACTCTTTGGTTCAGATTTAGAACCGCGACACAAATCGAGTCCGAACTGTAGCCGAGGTCCCACCGCGGACGTGCTACAGTACAGCAGGAGGGTCCTGAGAATCGTACCCCCACACCTGGCGCAGAAAGCGTTCCCCCAGGAACCATGCCCTACCAACTGGTTCTTCAAGCAGGAACCTATATTGGGAATTACCCGATCCTCCGGGATACTGATATCGGAGACCGTCACCTAAGACCGCCCAGGGCTGCCAAGTAATCTGCGGATAACCAGTGCATAAATCAATCAGAAATCAGGAATATACAGAGCGGATCAAAGATGAAAATGAAAGGAACTGAGAGTTCTGAAATACCTCTGTCGTCCGCACAGTATCAAAATACTGTCGCAGGTAGAAGAGAGTCTCTCGAGGTCTCGGTCAGTGCGGGCCCTCGAATGCCAGTGAGAACGGGGTCGTAAGAAACCCTGCCACCTCCATCTCCGGGGCTAACGTCGGAAAATACACGTAGACCCATAGCTGAGAAAAGCAGTGCGGAATGTAAATACAAAGTGCTGAGGGCAAAATACAGAATGTAAAGTGCGCCGTGTGTGCAATGAACAAGTAATGAGGAGCAGAAATATAAATCAAGAGGACAGAACGTACCTCCCAGGCTCTCCAGTAGCCGCCAAGTAAGTCTCCCCGCCCGCGAGAGGCCGCGCTCATATAGCAATAAAGGGTAGCCAGGCCGGCGCCACCCCAGTCGTACCGCCTGACCTGTGGCAGGTCCACTAGGGCACTCAAAAGGTACAATCCAACAGTGTTCCCCCTATCGGCAAACAGAGTGGTGCCAAAGAGGAACATGAGGAAACCTCGGGTGTACTGCTCGACCTCCTCAGGAGACTCAGGCTCCATCTCCGGCCTCCGAAAACGGGAAGAGAACCAGGTGTACCGGACTCTCCCGGAAGCTCTGTCTACAGGTGGACGAGCCCCCAACAGATGCACCCAAGTGGCCTCTCACTCTCCCATATCCTCGTCATAAGGTATGGGCCAACCGCCAATGTCTAGGCCGGTGAGTACGGCAAAATCCAGCGGAGTCATGGTCATATCCCCGGTGGCAGAAAAATGGAAAGAATTGGTGGTGTCCCACCATCTCTCCACCAAAGCAGCTAACAATGTCCTACTGGCAGGACAGTGTGATAACCCCATACAGAATGCTCCGAACCCTGCTGAGTCAACTAAATCCCGGACAGCCTCCGGGAGCTCGGCGTACCACTCTCTCGCAGCAGTGGAGCCATATCCTCGCACGGCGCGAGAGCCAACCTGCATTCAGAATGAATACATGTGTTCAGTATACAATAAAATACAAGCTGTGTGCAAATGAATCAGTGGGCTGCGTGTTCACTTTAATTTATATCTGGGCTGCGTGTTCAGAAAAATTTGTATTTTGGGCTGTGTGTTCAAATCCTAATCAGTGGGCTGCGTGTTCACTTTTAATCTGGGCTGCGTGTTCAGTAAATTTGTATTTTGGGCTGCGTGTTCAAATCCTAATCAGTGGGCTGCGTGTTCACTTCAAATCTGGGCTGCGTGTTCAGTAAATTTGTGTTTTGGGCTGCGTGTTCAAATCCTAATCAGTGGGCTGCGTGTTCACTTCAAATCTGGGCTGCGTGTTCAGAAAATTTGTTATTTGGGCTGCGTGTTCAAATCCTAAGCAGTGGGCTGCGTGTTCACTTCAAATCTGGGCTGCGTGTTCAGAAAATTTGTTATTTGGGCTGCGTGTTCAAATTTCAGGAAAATCAGTGGGCTGCGTGTTCACTTCAAATCTGGGCTGCGTGTTCAGAAAATTTGTTATTTGGGCTGCGTGTTCAAATTTCAGGAAAATCAGTGGGCTGTGTGTTCGCTTCAAATCTGGGCTGCGTGTTCAGAAAATTTGTTATTTGGGCTGCGTGTTCGAATTTCAGGAAAATCAGTGGGCTGCGTGTTCACTTCAAATCTGGGCTGCGTGTTCAGTAAATTTGTTTTTTGGGCTGCGTGTTCAAATCCTAATCAGTGGGCTGCGTGTTCACTTCAAATCTGGGCTGCGTGTTCAGTAAATTTGTGTCTTGGGCTGCGTGTTCAAATCATTAAATCAGTGGGCTGTGTGTTCAGAAAATCAGAGTTTGGGACTGTGTGTTCTACTCTTAATCAGTGTGGGCTGTGTGTTCACCATCGACTTGGACTGTGTGTTCAGAAAATCGGAGTTTGGGACTGTGTGTTCTACTCTTAATCAGTGTGGGCTGTGTGTTCACCATCGATCTGGGCTGTGTGTTCAGAAAATCGGAGTTTGGGACCGTGTGTTCTATTCTTAATCAGTGTGTGCGGTGTGCTCACCTTCAAATTCGGGCTGTGTGTTCGACAAATCAGTGTATGAGCCGTATGTTCAATTCTTGACTAATGTGTACCGTGCGTTCACAATCAATCAGTCAATGAGCCGTGTGTTCAGCAATTCAAGTGTTTAAGTCACATGTTCAGAATGCAAACAAAGTACTATGTCATAAGCTAAAACTGTGTGTTCAAGCATGACAAAGCTACAAAATGCACGAAAAATGCAGAAAATGAAGTAAAATACCTCTCGTGCTTCGTGAGAGAGGTGCTGCTCCGGCTCTCGCAGAAGTAAATCCCCGGGTGCCCGGTCATTGAACTCAGTGAAACGACGAAAAACGGCCCGCGGAAGCATATGTACCGGTGCGGCGTACCTCCCGGGAATAAAAGGACGGACTCTCGGGGGCAGTGCCATGATGTCAAAATCATCCCCGGCACCCGGAGGACCTCCACCATGAGGGTAATCACCCGCAATTTCAAGAAATCTGCAAAAAGGAGAAAAAATGAGCAAAAATGAGCCAAAATTGGAAAAAGTCAACAAAAGTCAACTCCCGGGAAACGGAAAAGTCAACAAAAGTCAACTCCCGAGAAAATCTTCCAAATATTGAGACAAACTTACCTCAAGTGGTGAAAATGAGAAAAGAAGCCCCGAAATCAAAATTTAATCGACTCAAAGTGCTTAAAACTGAAAGATTTCGCGAAAACAACTTGCGTGGGAGGCTGAAAAGCGCGTATAAAGTGCAGATCTGAAAGAAAAAATGGTTTGGGAGGCAAGAGGAGAAGATTTCGCACCTGTGGGAGTGATTTCGGATTGAATGGATGAGGATATATATAGAAATGAGGCAAAAGACAAAATTGCCCCTACTTTTGGATAGGTGGCCGGCCGGCCACTTTTTCTAGCTGGCCGGCCATCTGCTTTTTTGTCCCTGGCCGGTGGCCTCCCCTAGGGCAGCCACCTGGCCGGCCATGTCCCCCACCTCCCCCCCTAGCTCTCTGCCAATTTTGAGGAAGATTGGAGTTCCCGGGACCTGAAAAAGTTCAAGAAAAGTGCACTTCCGGTAGCGAAATTGCTCCGCCGGAACTTCAGCTGCAATTTCTGACATGTGTCTCATCATTACTCATCAAAATCAAGGTGCATCCTTTTTGATCATGTTGTAACCTCTCCGGGAGGTGAATCAAAGGCCGTGATCAAGTCGCCTTCGCCGAAATGCGCGTTTCCTTACTCGTTGTTTCGCAACAAACGGGCACCCTGATTTATGCTCGTTTTGCATATAACTTGCATTCTTATGAACATTTTGCATTGTCATGCATGATTTCTTGGTGTACCACACCTCTGTGTTTGAGCGTGCGTTGTCACGCACGTTCCTTTCTTGCATTGTGTTGCATTCACTCGCCGACACTGTGTGTGTCAAACTTTCGGAATCACAAGAATCACATTGAATATATGTTATTAGCATATTGTTTTTGTTGAATTTCTCTCTTTTGCAGGCACGATATTGTATGTACGGTTCATTTGAGGCTGGTGTGACCAGACGAATCGTGCAGGTATCGTATCTTCTCCGTGTGAACGCGACGAGAATTGAATGATTCTCCGCATTCGTAACTGCATGAAATGTAGTTGTTACTTTGCATTCTTTCTTAAAACTGTTGCATCTATTTGCGAATACTTGCCTCATTACAGCTTGCTGTATTTGCATGATCATTTGGCTCTGTGCATGTCGCTTTGCATTTTGCCCCCCCTGCCTGTGGGCACGCCTGTGGGCACATATCTCTGTTCATCTTGTATGGTTGTCTAAGTCTTCGGCCTTGTCAAAAATGGGTCGTCTCTAGGCTTTGACATTCACTCCCGTCACTTCTTGACTTCCGAGTTCTGTCAAAGAGGGGCAACTGTAGACACCCCATTTTTGATCGACCTTAAGACTCAGACGTCACCGATTGAGCGCTCGGTGATGTTGCATATTGTGCTCGTTCAGAAGTCTCAGAGTCGCGGCCGTGCGCCCTGCCTCCGGACTTGCGAACCCTCTTCTGTGCCTTGCCTCGGTTTGCGAACCAGACTCGGTTTTCTCTATTTTCTTTCCTGAGGGGAGGGAGAGGTCCAGTAGACCATCTCTTAGTGGCCGTGGGCTACATTTCGTGGACGTAGGCCATTTTGCCCATTTCGAAGCCCGGTTCCCGGTTTTCGGAGCCGTCAGGCCGTGTGCCTCAGTTCGGGACCACCCAACCATCTCCGATTCCTCCGGTTTTTGGCATGCATCTCATTTACTTCCTTTCGAGGGACACTGGGGTCTTAGATACCCACTTTGTGGCCGAATGCCACTTTCGGTGCTTAACAGCCTATTTTCGGGACCCCGAACTGCGTGTTTTGGTCCCCGAGCATTCGTTTTGCATCGGTTTTCGTTCATTTTTGGCAGGTACCTCTGTTTTATCACCAGGAAGATCACTGGAGGGTGGGAGGCCAGCAATTGTCTCAGCAACCAGTTATGCTCTTTCGGCGCCCTCCGACGCCCGTTTTTCTCACTTCCGGGCTAATGTTGACCACCCTAGGAGCATTTTCTTCGAGCCAAAACCACATATTTGTGTTGTACACACATGGGAGGATCCTAAAAACACATGGCCGGCCAGTAATTGTTATTGACCCTTTTGAACCCCTCTTTAAATTGGCCTATTCTCTCTCCTGTTTTAGAGTTGCCATGTTTGAACCACATGGTTGTGTTGAGCAGGCATGGGAGGACACCACTACCTGGTGGCCGGCCACTAATTCAGTCTTTCATTTTTTACCCCTTGGCCGGCCGGCCATAGGGGGTGGCCGGCCGGCCACCTGCAGTAAAAGTGGATGGCCGGCCATGCTCCTTGGGGGGTGTGCATGGCAACTGTATAGCTTTATCCCCCAAAATATCTGATTTCGGGGGATATTTTGTAAGCAAGGGAACTTAACCCCTTAAGGCTTACACTCTTTCACACTTTGGCCTTACCATCCTTGCATGCATACATCTCTCTCTCTCTCCCTCAAGAGTTAGAACACTTGCTCTCAAGCTCACATACACATATCCATCTCTATCTCTCTCATTTCTCTCAAGTTTGGTTCCATTTCTTCATCATCATCAAGCTCCACCACCACCACTCCATTTCCAGCAGCAAGAGGGGCTTTCCAGCAGCTAGAAGGCATCCATTCTTCAAGCAAAAGGCAGCCAAGACTTGTCTACAAGGGTAAGCTTCCATTTCCCTCTTTTGTAGCCTTTTCTTGCCTCATTTCTTAAGCCTATTTGCTTATTGTTTTGGGATCCGACCTTAACTGAAAATAGGTCTATTTTGAGCTATTCTTAAGGTTTGTTCAAGGGATCAACCCTGTTTGAGCCCTCTATGGTGCACTTGCTTCAATATCATCTTGTATGCCAATATTTTGCATGAAATTTCTAGCCTATGAGTGATCTGTTTTCGAGCATAATGTAAACTGTAAGTGGGCCTATTTTCAGCCCCTCTTCAACATTTAATAAGGGCTCAACCCTGGTTGGCCTCTCTATCATGCACTTGCTTCATAATCTCTCATATTTACCGTAAATTTGCATGATTTGTTTGACCTACATGTAGTCTGTTTTGGAGCATGTCATGAACTGTGAGTAGGCTTATTTTGTGTCCCTCTACAACATTGTAGAAGGGATCAACCTTGTTGGGGGTCTCCATGTTATACTTGTCATTATATCCCTCTTTGGCCCCCATTTTTGCATGCTTTTTTAAGCTTATCTAGCTTCTGTTTTAGGCCATAATCAGAACTGGAAAGAGTCATATTTTGATCTTCTTGACATATTTCATTAAGGGTCTTTGCTAGTTTGATAAATTTTTGGGGTACCTCATGTTATAGCCTTATGTATCCCCAATCTTGCATGGCATTTTTAGCATGTTTTCATACTGATTCGGGGGATGTCATCTACTGTAAATGTGCATATTTTTAGTCCCTCTTCAGTGTTTTAGAAGGGTATTTTTCCATTTGGGCATTGCATATATCACTTGCTTCAATACCCCTCTTGCGGGGCCATTTTTGCATACTTGCCTAATCCTATGTGTGCTTGCTGTTTAGCCCTTTTTATGGCTGAAAAATGCTTGTCTTGGGGCTGTCTTGCTACTGTATTTTCATTCCATGTCCATATTGTGCATGCATTGCATAGCTATAGGCCATTTCGGGCGCCTAATATTGCATTTCGGGATCATTCCATGCTTCGGGTGCACTTTCGCCATCTTTTGGGACTGCTTTCCCCCATATTTCAGTGCTGAAATTCCATTCGCATGTTTGCATATCATTTTCTATGTCATTTCATGCCTTAATGCCATCGCCTCGGTTTGCGTGCCCATGTGCACGCATTTCGAGGCACTTCATTTTTCATCCAACGGCCTCTTATGTGAGTGTGGCTGAGGCTCACTCATGCTCATGTTAGTGTAAGTCCATTTTGCATTCTGTATGTCATTTTAGCCTCATCGCATCGCGTATGCCATTTTCTCGGTTTGCGTGTCCGTGGGCACGCATTTCGAGACATCCCATTTTAGTCTCAGTGTATATCATATTTCATGCCATTTCATCCCTTAGGATCATCGCCTCGGTTTGCGTGCCTATGTGCACGCATTTCGAGACATCTCATTTTCATAGCATTGTGCATGCTAGGATTGCATATTAGCTACATATCATGCATATCATGCATATTGCATCGTGTTCGGGATAGGAGTTAGCCCGGGCACGGGAAACGAGACGCGTTTCGTACTCCGAGTGACGGAACGGGTCTCAATTCCCAAGTCACCGACACTCCAGATTACCCATGATGGAGTTAGGTTTTGTTGTAGCATTCATCTGCATTCATCCTATATTGAGTTGTGCAATCCAACTACTCGGCCATCATGCATCGAGATGCGTGATTGGTGGCACGAGGATCGAGGCACGCATATATTTGTGAAATACATTGCTATGCCCCTTTCCTGCTCTCTGTTGCAGCATATCAAGAATCAACAGTCTTCCGAGGCTTGGCACGCATTTCGAGGAACATTGCAAACAGAGGCTAATTGGGGCATCCCAGTGGATTTCCAAAAAGACAGCCCAGCATACATCATTCAGCGGAGTCAAGGCAGTCCCTGGCTTGCATGCCAGTTTACAGTTTTTCTTAGTTAATTTGTTAATTAATTAGGAATTTGTATATTATTCGGACTGTATATTTCGGACTGTATTATTCTGTTATTCGGACTGTATTATTTATTTGGACCCCCTGCACGAGGGCATAACTGTAATAAGTGTGGGTGAGTGTGATGTATGCCTTCCAACCCCCACTTCTTTCTCCCTTTTATTTACCCGCTTACAATGGTTAGATATAGGGCATATTTTAATTAGCATACAGTATGACAGCATGTTTGCATCATTCATCTGTTTTGCATGCACCGGGCTCGGCGCATCATACAAACTGCATTTGTATTTCAATTCCAAATTGAATACGTGTTAGTTGTAGCATTCCATATGCCATGTTTAGAATAGTCGAGCCTGCTATAGTTTGCATTTTTGCATGTGTTGCATTAGGCATTTCTGTATACTTAGGATCATGCATTGATTTCTAATTAGCTTTTTTCTTTGGCTTGGAATACCCGGTGAGTTTTATGCTTTAGCATCCTTGCATGCGTGTGAGTGTTGCCATGAATAGCATACTTGCCACAAGACTATGTGCTTATGTGACATAACTGCCTTGAATGCCTGTGGGTGGAGGTTGTGTTACTTGAATTGGGATAATTCATCAAATGTTTGTTTTAAGCCCACTAGATAGTGGCAAAATCATGTTTTCCAAGCCCACCTGAGGGTGGCAAATCCACGTCTTAGCCTACCTGCGGGTAGCACCATCAAACCATTTTCAAACAAACAAACATGAAATGTTTTGTTCCAGTTCAGGCGACCCAGTCTATACTTGTATGCTGTGCGCATCACATAGTAAATCTAGGCTAATAACCGGAATAAGAACACACAATGTTTTCAAAAATAGATATCATGGTTAGTAGAGGCCGGTCTTTGACCGGGCGAGCGGGGGTGCTCACGAAGTGACCTTCCCCAATCGTACCCAAGTTCCCGAGCCGAGGCAACTTTGGTGATGACGGACACGTGGCCTTTGGCACCGGGTCAGGGTTTCCTAAATTTCCCATTAAAAAATATTTAGGTGGCGACTCTGTATCTGGCAAAGCAGTCCATGTTTGGCACTTCTTTCAAAAAATCTGTTTTCCAAACGATTTGCCAGATTTGGACTCTTTGGTTCAAGATTAAGAACCGTGACATTTGAGTCCTTCGAACTGTAGTGACCCAATATCGAACCAGAACCGGGGCGGGGGGGGGGGGACTCGCACTCCCTTTCCCCCGGGATGCGTTCGGGGACGTCTACAATGGCTTACGCCAATTTGGATGTCGTTCTAGAGCCGAATGCAACATACAGCTTGCAACGTGTAACATAATCTACTAAATAAAATATACGGCTCAATGCTAAGCTCGTCTGGCCATGTCAGACAGTGTATTGTGATTCGGCTATAACATCAAATGCCGAGTAGAATCGTATATTTGCCATTGCCCCATTTGAACATGTTGTTCCAAACCCGACTATAGACGCGGGGTTAGCTGCGGGGCGCATTGGAAATGCTGCATTTGTAATTAATGAACGAGGTATGTAGTATTTAAGAGGTCCCAAGCGTCATGGAACAGATCTGGCACAGACGACGAAAGGGGCAATCAATAATTTGAGAATGAGCAGAAACTTGAGTGTCGACGGTGGTCGTAAGCGTGGCCATAGATGTCTCAGAGATTATTCTTCAACAGTAAATGAGAAGGAAGGAGTTTGGTGGAGCTGGATGCTAAAATTCATCGCGCTGCTAGGGGCAAAGATCAAAGAACAAGGAACGTTACAACGAAGGGGCGAGAGATACGTTAGTCGCACAGATGTCGGAGTAGGTCCCCCAGAAGAGGTGAAGTAGCGAAGTCCCCCAGGGATGGGGCGCAACAACGAGGGGCCTCAGAGGCTGCGAGTAGGCATGCCGTCGCGAGAAATGAGTCGAATAGACCGCCGCGCCCGTTGAGCTTTTTGGTCTTTATTGGGAACAAACCAATGACCGAAGTGAACTCAATAGTCTGTGATCCTAATGTGGCGGTGGAATTCACGCGGCAAATATTTCCGCTAGAGTTGCAACAGTCACTTATCGGCCAGGGTGATTACGAAATTTTTAGGGAAAGTATACATGGGTCAATTCGAGGACTTTACAGCGCGTATGAAGTCGGCATGCGCCTGCGCGCGGCGAAAAGAGAGCTCTAGCAAAGGTAGGGGCGCATTCGAGATTTGGAGCGCCACGTGGAAAAAGCCGAGAGTGAGCTAAGAAAGGCCAAGGCGGCTGAGACGCAATTGGCGTGTGTCGCAAATTCGGTTGTCACGGACAGAGTCAACCAGCTCCTGCTGGATCATGCTATGGCCGATAGAGAAACAGAGTCTTTGTGTTGGCCGAATTTGGAGGCTTATTCGTCCCAAACGTGATATCCACGAAGGGCGCTCCGAATTCGAAGTCTTTGTGTTAGCCAATCGTAATATTTACGAAGGGCACTCCGGATTCAGAGGCTTTTTCATTATTCAATCATTATTAACGAGACGGCAATAAAAAGGGCATTGCATTGCGGAATTTGTAGATGTGTACATGTTAGCATAATGATACTTCCATGGGGTACGCCGTACAAGTTGGCTTAATGATAAAATTTACACAAATGTGTGGAATTCCAGGGTGTAGACACCCCATTTTTGACCGACCTCAAGACTTTGACGTCATCGTTTGTGCACTCGATGATTGCGCATGTTTGTGCTCGTTTTGAGCGCTTGAAGGTCTCGGCTGAGTGCCCTGTCTTTGAGCCTCTAAATCCTTTGTGTTTTGGCCTTATTTTTAGGCTAAACCTTGGTGCCTCTTGCCTGGAGGGGGAAAAGGCCTTGTCGGCCACTTTTGGCACTTGTCGGCCACTTTTCCTTCTTGCTGAGCACTTGAAGTGGTCGGTCGGCTAGGGAAGGTGGCCGGCCGGCCACTGAAGTGGCCGACGGCCAATTTTCTCCTTTTTCAGATATTTTATGTGCCAGCTGTTGGTCATTGAAGGCATCCTCCATACATGTGAATAGAGGGATGGAAACAAGCTTTTTGCTTGTTTTCTATATAAGGTGAGGTCCCTTTCCTATTTGAGGGGTTCAAAATTTTTATGAGCAAAAATTCTCTCTCTCTAGAACTCTCTCTCTCTCTCTCTATATATATATATATATTGTGCTTGAAAGTGAGCTTTCTCCACATATTTGCAAAGAGGCCCTTGATCAAATATCCCTATCTTGGAGCTGAGGTTCCTTAAGGCTTGTTTGGAGCTCCTAAAGTAGGTTTTGGCTCAGAAATTGTGCTATTTGTTGCTGTGCTTCAAGGGTAAAGCCTTACCCTCTTTAAAACTTTGTCTTAGTTGCTTATTTGGCCACCTTTGCATGCTAATTTTAGGTTGGTTTTAACTTCTAAAAAACTCTATTTTTATGGTTAAAATAGTGGTTTGAAGTTTGTTTGGAGTTAGGGGGTGGTTTCCTCCCTTTGCTCTTTGGCTTGTAAAGCCTTTTGAGCCATCTTTCAAAGCCTTTTAAAGTAACTTTTCTAGGCCTTTTAACCAGTGAAGCTCAAAGGTTTTTTAGTGGTAAAAAGTTGGTTGTGAGGTCCAAAAGAGGAGGGGGTGGCCTCCTTTCCTTGTGTCTTCTTTGCAAGTGTTGATGGCCCAACATGTGAGCATGTTTTTCTACCATCTCATGGCTTGATCTCAACATGTTTTTGTGACTTTTTTTACCTTCTTTAGTTCTATTTTTGGCTGGTTAAGTCACTTGTTGCTTGCTTCTTACACTTGTAGTGTAATCATGCTTACTAGCTTATCATGCTTAATGAGTTAGCCTGCCATTCTAGCGTGTGTTAGCTCTATCTCAGCATGTTTCTGCTGATGTTTTGACATGCTTTAACTCTGTTTTGAGTGGTCTTGGTCATATGAGCCATGTGCTACATAGCTATAGTGCAAAGGCCTTTACTAGCTTTTAGTTTCAAGGCCCTTAACATGCTGTGCTTGTGATGTTTGCATGTCTTGGCATCATTTTGCATGTGATTTCAATGCATATAGCTCAGTCACACTCTCACATATACCACTCTTTCATCGCTTTTGAGAGTTATGCTTTATGCCTTGTTTGTGAGCCAACATGCGAGCATGTTTTTCTTGCTTTTCATGCTACCATCACAGCTCATTTTAGCCACTGTTTTGGCATGATTAAGCTCTGTCCAGAGTTGGTTTGATCATTTAAGCTTAGTATTGCATGCCTCTTGTGTAATGCTCTTTACTAGCTTTGATGTTTTTGGCTCTTGAACATGTCTTGCATCCTTTGCTTACATGATTTAGTGTCTTAGCACGCCATTTCAGCACTGAAATTCTGCAACCTCCCACATTTCTTCATTTTTCATTTTGCTTTGAGGGTTGGTTGACTATGTGGTTGTGTTTAAGCATGATAGAGTTCGTGCTCAAATGGCTTTAACCCTCTTTTGGGGGTTCCTCCTAGCCAAAGGCATGATCTCTCTCATGTCCTAAACCATCCTTTGGTTGGCCCCTCTCTCATTAGAGGACAATCACTTGAGACTTAATCGGTTAAAGAATGGCTTGGTAATGTAAAGAGTGTAAACAAAATTGAATCAAGTAAAATGTGAACAAGATAAGCATGTTGTTTGCATTGCATGTGTTTGGATCGGATGTTAATCCAAACACAAGAAATGTGGGATGTTTCATACTCAAAGTGATGAAACGTATCAGATTTCTTGGTCGTCATCACCCTGGATCATGCATGATAGGGTGATGGCACTTTGAGTCTTATGTGCGCATTCACTGAGCTTGTACAAGCTTGGTTCTTTGGCCATCATGTGTTGAGATGCTTGATTGTTGGCTTGAAAGCCAAGTGCCACACTCCTTTGAGCTTGAGAAATGATGAGGAGGGTGGCAGTACACACATTTCCTTACAAATACATTGTTGTGCCTCTGTTGTTCTCTGTTGCAGCAAATCCAGAAATTTGGAAAAGCAGGTGGTCGACCGGCCACTTGCAGTAGCCGATCGGCCAGTCAAGGTGGCCCGTAGCCACTTTTTGTGGCCGACCGGCCACCAGTCCATTTTGGTGCCAAAATGTTCCTGTTTTGAGGCAGAGGCAGTTTTGGAAGTTGGTTCAGTGTTCAGAAATTAGGGCAAGTGCAAACAGAGGCAACCGATGGCAAAGTGATGGATTTTCGGGAGGAAGCCAATTGAGCATGCATGTCTCCCTCGCCCATGAGGCCATTTTATTGCTTTAATTAGCTTAGTGTAGCTGATTATTCAATTTGTGTTGTAATATTTTTAGCTTAGCATAGGTAGTTATTCAATTGGTTTGTAATAGTTAATTAGCTAAGTTAGTTAATTAGTTGATTTGTAATAATTAGCTTAGCCTAGTATAGCTTAGCTTATTTATTCGGACCCTCATTCGAGAGGGCACAATGTTGTAATAAGGGTGCGTGTGTGTGTCCATGTCTTCCAACCCCACTTCTTTCTCCCTTTTACTTAACCGCTTTCGATGGTTAGTTTAGGGCACGTTTTGATTAGCATACCTTATGCTTTGCATGTTTGCATCATTCATTTGTCTTGCATGCACCGGGCTCGGCGCATCATACAAACTGCATTGTATTTTAACACTTATTTGAATACATGTTATCAAATTGTTGCATTCATATGCCATCTTAGATAGCCGAGCCTATTTAATTGCATTAGGCATTTTAACATAATTAGGAATCATGCATATTTCTAACTAGCTTTTGTTTTGGCTCGGAGTACACTGTGAGTCTTACGCTTTAGCATACTTGCATGAGTGTGAGTATTGCCATGATAGCATGCTTGCCATGAGGCTATTTGCTTAAATGCTTAACTGCATGAATGCCTGTGGATGAAGGCTTTGTTGCTTGAATTGGAACAATTCGATGAATGTGCGTTTTAAGCCCACTTTGCGAAGTGGCAAATCATCATGTTTTAAGCCCACTTGAGGGTGGCAAATCCACGTTTTAGCCCACTTGCAAGTGGCACTTTCAAACCATTTTCGAAAACAAACATGAATTGATTTGTTCCAAGTCTTGCGACTTAGTCTATACTTGTATGTGTGCGTCACATAGTAAAGTTAGCTAATAACCGGATAAGAACACATGAGGTTTATAAAACAACATATCATGTCAGTAGAGGCTGATCTTTGATCGGGCGAGCGGGGGTGCTCATTTCAGGACCTTCCCCTCTCGTACCCAAGTTCCCGAGCCGAGGCAACTTTGGTGATGACAGACACGTGGCCTTTGGCACGAGTCAGGGTTTCCTAAATTTCCCAAAAATAAAATATTTAGGTGGCGACTCTGTAATCTGGCAAAGCAGTCCAATTTTGGCATTATTTGATTCAAAATCTGATTTTCCAAAATGATTTGTCGGATTGGACTCTTTGGTGTTTATCAGTCTCACATTGCACTTTGTGAGATTAGATTCAGAACCGTGATAGGAGTCCGAACTCTAAGAGACCAATTCGCGCCTCTCCGAAAGGGGGGCGCGCGAAGAAAGTCGAGTCTACAGTTTCTGGCGACTCTGCTGGGGACTTAGAGAACTTGACTCGAACTCATGATATGTTGTTTTATCTACATTTATGTGTTTCTTTGCATTTGCATTTGCATAGGTGTGCCTAAGTCACAGTGTTTGCCGTCTGCTATTCCTAAACGGTTTGCCGGAGGCTTGCTTGGAAAAGCGTGCCATAAGGCTGACTGGTTGCGGGCTCTTCCACGATGGGAACACAAACCTTGGATCTGGATCACCGCTGTACCATTTGATCCTCCTTTCACTTCTCAGTGTTAGGAGCAAAAGGTATATTAGGTGGTCTTACTGAGGCACCCTTTTGACCATTCGACCTAGTTGCATATCGGAAGCCGTAGAGACTGTTCCAAACTAGGACAGGTTGCTCACTCGAATGCCGGATTGTTTGAAACCGCATGCGTGTAGTAAAACCCTAGCTCTTGACGAAACTAGGACAGGGTAACCTTACCTCCTCATAGGGGTGTTTTGGCTCTTACTTGCTTGATATGTGCTTTTAGAGTGTGTCTCTAAAGGGAATGTATGCATCAGCTGCAAGTCTGGGTATCAGTTTGGGGGATATCAGTTTTGAGGCAGAAAATTTGGGAGCAGAAATCAGTGTTTGAGTGTAGTTTGTCCAGCTTATGATTTCAACTGTGTGTTGTCTTTATCTAAGCCGAGGTGCTGTGCGTTTGCTGATTGTTGTTTCTTTTTTTTGCTTTATTTTTCTTTTTGCAAGGTAGTAGTTCATCATTGCTTCGACGAGGTAGTTTCCCCTCAAGCACTCTGGACCAGAGTTAGGAGGCTTTATCGATCTGGGGATCTTGTGAGAGGACAACCAGTGTTTGCTTCACTCCCCCCGGTTACAAGACGGAGAAGAGTTCAGCATAGTTCACCGGTTCGTCAGTCACTTGTGCTCAGTGGGGATCAGTTTTCTACTTCTACCTCAGAAAGAGGATATACACCAGATCAGACAGATCAACACCCCTCAGTCAGTATGAAAGATATGATGCGTCCGCTCCAACAGACTATCGAGGCTATGCAGCAGGATGCTGCCTGCCAAGCGGAGGTTATCGCTTGTCAAACAGAGGTTGTAGCCCAACAGGCTGAAGTAATTGCCAGGCTTCAACAGCAACAGCATCAACAACCACAAACAGCAACGTTTGCTTCGCACCCACCCCCACCTAGGGTTCCAATACCCGGGGAGACAGTTGATGTCCAGGAAAATACGGACGTTCCAGCAGGGCCAGTCCCATCGCAGACTTCCAAGGCGCCGACCTATCCAATAGACACATCGTTCGAGTCTGAGGTCGATCCTACAACCTTGAAAGTGAGCAAGCTCGAGAAGTTGTTCAAGCGAGCTCAGAGAGTCAACTCGATCCCAGACATAGAGGACGGCTACACGGATTCGGCGGTGACATTGCCGGAAAATTTTAAATGCCTCACATAGACCGCTTCGACGGTTCAGGCGGCCCTATGGTTCATTTGAGGCTCTTTTCAGACATCCTGCGGCCGATGGGCCTAACTAGACTGCAAAAGCTATCCCTCTTTGGTCGGACCCTGTCAGGTATTGCGGCCATCTGGTATGCTAAACTGGAGGATTCAGGGAAGAGAAGTTGGGAAGAGATGGCCGAGGCCTTCGTTGCTCAATATTCTTACAATACTCAAACCGAGGTCACGACTCGTGATCTTGAGGCAACCAGGCAAGAGCCGAAGGAGGGCTTCTCTGACTTTGTTACCCAGTGGAGGGCCAAGGCCTCTATGATGACAACCAGGTCGGTTGAGAAAGACCAGATAAGGATGGTCGTGCGAAATCTGCAACCGAAGTTGATGCAGAGGATGATTGTCTTACCCCTCCCCACCTTTGTTGATCTTCATGAGATTGGGGTGCAGATCGAGGACGCTATGAAACAGGGTCTGATTGACCAAGAGAAGGAGCAGACCAAGAGGGCCTTTACATGCGGTTCGAATGCAACTACAAGTAGCAATGCAACCGCAAGGACTTCTGACGTTGGCATGGTCACCACTGTGCCAAAAACAACCACACCCTTTACCGGCACATCCGGAACCACTCCATCACCTAAAAGTACCCACCCAGAGGCCAGAGGACCTTCACCCCACTTTATATGTCTTTATCAGTGGCCTTGAGGGTCCTGATTAGAAAAGGGCATCTGAAGCCCCTCGAACCACGGCCATTGCCAAATCCCCTCCCTCCTACACACAACCCAGCCAAGTATTGTGCCTTCCATCAGCAGCATGGGCATGATATTGACCAGTGCTTCAGATTACATCATGAGATTCAGGATCTCATTGACACTAAAGTGATAGCACCTCCTGACAAGCCAAATGTCACTACAAACCCCCTCCCATCACATAATCAACCCCCTCCTCCACCCAGACAAGTAAACCTGATTCAAACAATGGTCGTCCCATACGACCACAGCATATACATCACTCCCTCCCACCTGCCTAAGCCAGCGTTGTTCATCCTAGAAAGCACAGACTTGTGCATGATGAGCACATCAATATCCCAACCTGAACCCATGGTGGTGGCTATGACAGAAGAGGGCATGCTTGAGGGCTCTACAAGCTTAATTGAGGAAGTATACAACCCTTGCCGCTTCATTACGCCAACTGATTAGGCCAAGCCGAGGGTGGAGTTGCCGGAGGAAATGGAGGTAAATGTAGTCCGAGAGGACAGGCCGAGTCAGGGGTTGGATGATTTAGCAGAGCTTGAGGAGGACATCGCTAATTTGCAATTTTCGACGAACAGGACCCGAGGGATGTGCACATCAACTGGTTTGACCTGAATGAATCAACAGATAATGCAGGGTGGCTTAGTGATGAGCCAGATATTGATGAGGGGTCTCAGTTGAAATAGGGACAGTCAAAAACAAGAACGTCTGCAATGGCCTAAACGATCGACAACAAAGAGAAGCTGCCGGAGAGCACCGGTACGGAGAATTTTGCTCGGGAATTGGGCAGTTTGCGTACAGATGATGTAGAACAGGAGGCCGCGCTGAAGCAGTTCGACCAGGAGAGAATTGAGACTGATGACAGGGTAAGAAAAGCCAAGGGTCCTGTGGGGACAAAATGTGTTGTGAACACGGAAACAAGTACAGCGAAACCAGACAGTTGTTTGTCGGTTGTTGACGGGATGTGGTGGGAAGACGATGATTTACGTTTGGCCCATACTGATGAGGACTGGGGACAGAATCTCCCAGATGATACGTGGTACACCAAAGAAGTCGACCACATGGCCCGAGTGGGCGGTACTTTAAGCCCCCACACCTGGACCAGCCAAAGGCATCTGGGAAAGACAAGGAAACAGAGAAGCAGAAGGACAAACTGTTGGAGGAGGAAGCTGTACTGAAGTAGCTGAAAAAGATTCAAGTAGACATCTCCATCTGGGGACTGCTCATGGCCTCACGGGTGCATAGACAAGCCGTCCTAACAGCAATGGACAAGGCTAAGCTTTCTATTGATACAACCCCCGAATAGTTGGTAGGACTGGTGTTCCTGGGTGGTGCTTCACCAACTTTGACATTCACAGATAAAGAATTACCGCCTGAGGGCTCCGAGCACAACAAGCCGTTATACATCTCTGTGGAGTGCAAGGAGAAGTGGATACCAATTGTCTTAGTTGATACGGGATCTGCAATAAATGTGTGTCCGTCGCGTACGGCCTATACTATTGGGTTGAAGCTCGCAAATTTCGTACCAACAGCCCAGGTGATTTGGGCTTATGACAATACCAATCATGAAGTGATGGGGACAGTGCGGATTAGAACTCAGGTTGGCCCGGCCCAACAGGACATCGAGTTTCATGTTCTGGATGTTCCAGCCACCTTCAACTTACTCCTTGGACGGCCGTGGCTGCACCAAGTAAGAGCTGTCTCTTCCAGCCTGCACCAGATGCTAAAATACCCCCATGGGAAGGGGGTAGCAATTGTTTTTGGGAACTCTTCCATACATCCGCCGCTGGAGGTTACTATGCCGATCTTGGAAATTGCACACGGCGAGGAGGATGTCTTCTTGTCTGGGTTTACCTTGGCCGAGGCTCGGGTAGTGCAAGATCTTCTAGCTGTTGATGAGGGATTGTATGTCAGTGTGCAATCTGTTTACCTCATGAATAAGCTTCAACATGTGCCCGGCATGGGATTGGGAAGGAGTGGCCGGAAGGGCGTCGCTGAATTGGCCGAAGTGCCACACAACCCTTATACCTTCGGTCTAGGTTATATGCCTGCCAAAGAGGATTGGGTCAGAAAGGGAAAGGAGATGGCCGGAAGAGCCAAGGCTAAACAAGCTGGAAAGCACTATGAGTTAGTGCATAGACCTATCCAAGGAACCCTGAATGACCTCTTTGTCCAGGTCGTCTTTTTCATTTTCCTTTGAGTCAGTTGTAACCGAAGAATCCGACGAACTGGAAGTTGTTAATGAGAATGATACCGTAGTTGCTGAGTACTTTTCTGTGCCGTTCGTTTATTGCATTAATCAGGATTTTCAAAACTTTGATGAAAACGACGAGGAAGAAATTCCTCCGGTTTTGAGACATTTGATTGATCGAGAGCATGAGAGGTTTGTAAAACCTTTGGTTGATGAAATCACTTCAATTAATGTTGGTACTGAAGAGGATCAGCGTCTGGTCCAGATCGGGTCCACGTTGTCTTCGGAGGAACGCGAGCGCTTAGTCGCTTTATTAAAAGGTTTCAAAGATGTTTTCGCGTGGTCCTACGAAGACATGCCTGGAATCGATCCTGAGATTGTACACCACCAGATCCCTCTTGACCTTGAGGCCCGACCCGTCAAGTAGAAGCATCGGAGAATACGCCTGGACTGGGCTCTGAAAATCAAGGAAGAGGTCACCAAGAAGATTGATGCAGGGTTCCTGTTAGTATCTGAGTATCCTACTTGGTTGACCAACATTGTTCCGTTGCCGAAGAAAGATGGCAGAAGTCAGGTGTGTGTGGATTTCAGAGATCTAAACAAAGCCAGTCCGAAGGACGACTTTCCATTACCGCACATCGACGAATTGGTGGACTTTATCGCAGGGCATGCACTGCTCTCCTTTATGGATGGATTTTTCGGGTACAACCAGATCTTGATGGCACCCGAGGATAGGGAGAAGACTACCTTCACCACCCCGTGGGGGACCTACTGTTATAGGGTGATGCCGTTCGGTTTGAAGAATGTTGGGGCTACTTATCAACGGGCTGCAACTACGATCTTGCATGATATGATCCATAAAGAGGTTGAGGTGTACGTGGACGACATGATTGTCAAGTCCAAGGAAAGAGAGAGCCACTACACCGCCTTGAAGAAATTTTTTCAATGGATCAGAGAGTATCGGTTTCGACTGAATTCTTAGAAATACACTTTTGGTGTCACAGCAGG
>JAPPVO010001597.1:0-21604 GCA_030407325.1 Camellia japonica | reverse complement strand
CTCATCTTCACACCAAGCTGATGAGCACCACAGATGCCTTCATGAACCTTAGCCATAGCTGTTAATGCTTCTTTTGGGCTAAACATTCTAGCAATAACCATCTCCTCCCCTTTTGTAGAGAGCATTACATATATTATATATTGATAGACTGCAATTTAATTTTCCTGCTGGCTTTCGAAGATGGACCAGCCAAGTTACTGCATTATTGGATGCCTCAAATCTTGTTCTTGTAAGTCATTATGATTAACTTCCAAGACCACATTCTTTTTATTCAAAGGTGGTATAATTTCTGATATGTTGTTTGGCTTATGTCTCTTTGGGCATTATCCCTTCTCTTGAGTTGAAGCTTTTGAGCCACATCATTAGCTCTATTATTCAAGAATCTTGGAACATAAGTAATTTGCTATTTGAAATGGAGAAAGTAGATGTAATGCAACAACATAGTATGGTAAAAATGCTTATGCTTTGACACTTGAAAATCCCATATCACTTGGTTAACCACCAATTGAGAATCTTCAAATATGTCAACTGCATGAACTTGTAATCCAATAAGAATTTCTAGTCCACTATTAAGGCTTCGTATTCAGCTTGGTTATTAGAACAGGTAGCTTCATCCACTCTGAAACCATGTGTGGTTTCTACCCCTTGTGGAGACCTAATCACAATACCAATTCCAGTTAAGCCATTAGCTTTCGACCCATCGAACCACATCTGCCATGGTTCAACACTAGCCATACCAAGTTCCATTATCTCTTGGCCCTCTGTTTGAGATGGATGGTCTGCCAGAAAATTGGCTAAAACTTGCCCTTTTACTGCCCTTTGAGGGACATATTCTAGATGAAATTCTGATAAGGCTAGTATCCACTTGCCAATTCTCTCCCTCAACATAGGTCTAGATAACATGTACTTAACCAAATCTATGGTTGTAATTACCAAGACAGTTGTAGGTAAAAGATAGTATCTTAATTTCATTGCAACAAAATACAAAGCAAGACACAACTTTTCAACAGCTGAATATTTACATTCACAAGAATTTAAAAACCTACTAAGGTAATAAATAGCTTGCTCCTTGTCTTCTTCATTATCTTGAGCCAAGAAAGCTCTCAATGAATCTTCTGCTGCAGCTATGTACAACTTCAAGGGCTTATCACCCTTTGGTGGCATCAGCACTGGAGGGTTGGCCAAGTAGGCTTTGATACCTTCGAAAGCAATTTGATGCTCTGCTGTCCACACAAATTCCTCTTCATCTTTCAGCCTTAACAAGGAAGAAAATACTTTAGTTTTCCTGCAGTGTTAGAAATGAACCTTCGAAGAAAGTTAACCTGTCCAAGGAACCTTTGTAATTCTTTCTTACTTGATGGAGGTCTGGCTTTAATGATGGCTTTGGCTTTATTTTGGTCAATCTGTATTCCTTTCTTGTGTACCACATAGCCCAAGAAGTTTCCAGATGATACGCCAAAAGCACACTTAAGAGGATTGAGCTTCAATTTGAATTTTCTCATTCTTTCAAAGGCTGCTTCTAAGTGAAACAGATGCTTCTCCATGGATTGGGATTTAACTACAATGTCATCAATATAACACTCTAAATACCCTCCAATGAGGTCATGAAAGATAGTGTTCATAGCCCTCTGATATGTTGCCCCAGCATTCTTCAGGCCAAATGGCATTTTAACCCATTCGAAGGTACCAATATTTCCAGGACATCTGAATGCTGTCTTGTGGACATCTGAAACAAGCCCGCGGGGGACCTCGCTACAGCTCGGACTCGATTTGTGTCACGGTTCTTAATCTTGAACCAAAGAGTCCAAATCCGGCAATCGTTTTGGAAAACAGATTTTTTGAAAGAAGTGCCAAACATGGACTGCTTTGCCAGATACAGAGTCGCCACCTAAATATTTTATTTAATGGGAAATTTAGGAAACCCTGACTCGGTGCCAAAGGCCACGTGTCCGTCATCACCAAAGTTGTCTCGGCTCAGGAACTTGGGTACGATTAGGGAAGGTCACTTCGTGAGCACCCCCGCTCGCCCGGTCAAAGACCGGCCTCTACTAACCATGATATCTGATTTTGAAAACATTGTGAGTTCTTATTCTGGTTATTAGCCTAGGTTACTATGTGATGCTCGCAGCAAACAAGTATAGACTGGGCCGCCTGAATTGGAACAAAACATTTCATGTTTGTTTGTTTGAAAATGGTTTGATGGTGCTACCCGCAGGTAGGCTAAGACGTGGATTTGCCACCCTCGGGTGGGCTTAAGAAAACATGGTTTTGCCACTATCTAGTGGGGTTAAAACGAACATTTGATGAATTGTCCCAATTCAAGTAACCCAACCTCCACCCACAGGCATTCAAGGCAGTTATATCACATAAGCATATAGCCTCATGGTAAGCATGCTATCATGGCAGTCACTCACACGCATGCAAGGATGCTAAAGCACAAAACTTACTGAGTACTCCGAGCCAAAACAGAAAACCGATTAGAAATCATGCATGATCCTAATTATACAGAAATGCCTAATGCAACGCATGCAAAGATGCAAACTATAGCAGGCTCGACTATTCTAAACATGGCATATGGAATGCTACAACTAACACGTATTCAATTTGGAATTGAAATACAAATGCAGTTTGTATGATGCGTCGAGCCCGGTGCGTGCAAAACAGATAAATGATGCAAACATGCTGTCATACTGTATGCTAATTGAAATATGCCCTATATCTAACCATCATAAGCGGGTAAATAAAAGGGAAGAAAGACGTGGGGTTGGAAGACATACATCACACTCACCCACACTTATTACAATTATGCCCTCGCACAGAGGGTCCGAATAAATAATAATACAGTCCGAATAAAAGAATAATACAGATTCCTAATTAATTAATCAAATTAACTAAGAAAAATAAAACTGGCATGCAAGCCAGGGGCTGCCTCGATTCTGACGAATGCTGCGAGTTTGGGCTGCCTTGCGCGGAAATCCACTGGGATGCCCCAATTAGCCTCTGTTTTGCAATATTTTCGAAATGCGTGCCAGACTCCGAAAAGTTGCTGATTCTTCATTTTGCTGCAACAGAGAGCAGGAAAGGGGCATAGCAATGTATTTCACAAATATATGCATGTCTCGATCCTCGCGCCACCAATCACGCGTATCGATGCATGATGGCCGAGGAGTCGGATTGCACAACTCAATATAGGATGAATGCGAGTGAATGCTACAACAAAACCTAAGTCCATCATGGGTAATCCGGAGTGTCGGTGACTTGGGAATTGAGACCCGTTCCGTCACTCAGAGTACGAAACGTGCCTCGTTTCCCGTGCCCGGGCTAACTCCTATCCCGAACACGATGCAATATGCATGATATGCATGAATGCAACTAAAATACAATCCTAGCATGCACAATGCTATGAAAATGAGATGCCTCGAAATGCGTGTACGCGGGCGCGCAAACCGAGGCGATGATCCTAAGGCATGAAATGGCATGGAAATGATATGCAATGAGACTAAAATGAGATGTCTCGAAATGCGTGCCCACGGGCACGCAAACTGAGAAAATGGCATACGGAATGCAACAGGACTAAAATGAGATATGCGATGCAATATGGGCTTACACCAACATGAGAGAGCCTCAACCATACTCACACAGGAGGCCAATGGATGAAAATGAGATGCCTCGAAATGCGTGCACACGGGCACGCAAATCGAGGCAATGGCATACGCAATGCGATGAGACCAAAATGACATACAAAATGCAAAAATGAACTTACACTAACATGAGAGAGCCTCAGCTACACTCACATAAGAGGCCGTCGGATGAAAATGAAGTGCCTCGAAATGCGTGCACACGGGCGCGCAAACCGAGGTGATGGCCGTAAGGCATGAAATGACATAGAAAATGATATACAAACATGCCAATGGAATTTCAGCACTGAAATATGGGGGAAAACAATCCCGAAAGATGGCGAAAGTACACCCGATGCATGAAATGACCCCGAAATGCGAATTTAGGCACCCGAAATGGCCTATAGCTATACCAAACATGCACAATACAGACATGGAATGAAAATGCAGTAGCGAGACAACCCCAAGACAAGCATTTTTCAGTCATAAAAAAGGGTTAAACAGCAAGCACGCATAGGATTAGGCAAGAATGCAAAAAATGGCCCCGCAAGAGGGGTATTGAAGCAAGTGATACGTGTGATGCCCAAATGGAAAAGTAACCTTCTACAACACTGATGAGGGACTAAAAATATGAACATTTACAGTAGATGACATCCCCCAACTCAGTATGAAAACATGCTAAAAATGTCATGCAAGAACTAGGATACACAATGCTATAACATGAGGTACCCTAAACATTCATCAAAGTAGCAAAGACCCTTAATGAAATATGTCAAGAAGATCAAAATATGACTCTTTCCAGTTCTGATGATGGCCGAAAACAGAAGCTAGATAAGCTTAAGAAAGCATGCAAAAATGGGGGCCAAAGAGGGATATAAAGACAAGCACAACATGGAGACCCCCAACAAGGTTGATCCCTTCTACAATGTTGTAGAGGGACACAAAATAAGCTTACTCACAGTTCATGACATGCTCCAAAACAGACTAAATGTAGGTCAAACAAATCATGCAAATTTACGGTAAATATGAGAGATTATGAAGAAAGTGCAAGATGGGGGGCCCAAACAGGGTTGAGCCCTTCTTCAATGTTGAATAGGGGCTCAAAATAGGCCCAGTCATAGTTTATATTATGCTCGAAAACAGATCACTCATAGGCTAGAAAAAGCATGCAAAATATTGACATACAAGATGATATTGAAGCAAGTGCACCATAGAGGGCTCAAACAGGGTTGAGCCCTTGAACAAACATGAAGAATAGCTCAAAATAGACCTAGTTTCAGTTAAGGTTGGAGCCCAAAACAGTAAGCAAGTAGGCTTAAGAAATGAAGCAAGAAAATGCTACAAAAGAGGGGAAATCTACTTACCCTTGAAGACCAATACTTTTGTTGCTTTTTGGACCAGATTTGATGACTCTAAGCTGCTGGAATCCCTTCCTTTGCTGCTGGAATGGAGTGGTGAGGGTGGAGCTTGAAGATGATGAAGAAATGGCACCAAAACTTGAAGGAAATGAAGTTGTATGTATGTATATGCTTCAACCAATGCTTGTAATCTCTTCTCTTGAGTTGGGAGGACACTAATGTAGACAAGAGAGGGAGAGAGGACTCCTTTGCCAAATGGAGGGAAATGAGCTCTTATTTCCCTCCAAAAGGTTCCCCTGGATCAGATATTTTTTGGGAAAAAACAGATATACAGCTGTAATACACCCCTACTGAGGAAGCAGGCCGGCTAGGTACTTTGGTTGCAGGTGGCTGGCCGGCCACCCCCATGGCCGGCCGGCTACTCCCTATGGCCGGCCGGCTAGGGTCAAAAGGTTCAAGCCATAAAAGTGGCCATCCATGTAGCCCTTGAAGTTAGCTTTCCAATGCCGCAAACCTTGCATTAAAATTCCTCCTGTAGAAAAAGTTATGCCAGTTTCCGTAAAGCCGCGCAGATTCAGTCCAACCGGACTTCAACCAACCATATCTCCTCCCCCCGGATTTGGACTTTGGAGATTCTTGAGTGCAAAATGAAGCCCCGGAAGTAAGCTTTACAATGGTGGTGGCCTCATATCTTAATTCCTCTTGTGCAAAGAGTTACGCCCATTTCGGTGAAGCCGCGCAGACTTTTCTCCTTCCCGGATTCACGGTGAACCACTTTTGACCAAACAAAAGTTGGTTGTCAAAACAATTGCTGGCCTCCCACCCTCCTACAAGCTTCCTAACCATGAAAATAAGGCCTCCACCAAAAATGAGCCAAACCGATGCGAAATGAAGGTTCGGGGGCCGAAACGCGCAGTTCGGGACCCCGAAAACTGACTGTTGGGCACCGGGAGTGGTGTTCGACCACGAAGCCGGTCCCTCAGACCCCAGTGTCCCTCAAAAGGGAGCAAATAAGATGCATGCCAAAATCAGAGCAATCGGAGATGGTTAGGCGGTCCCGAACCGAGGCACACGGCCTGACGGCTCCGAAAACCGGGAACCGGGCTCCGAAATGGGCAAAATGGCCTACGGCCACGAAAAGTAGCCCACGGCCACTGAGAGATGGTCTACGGGACCTCTCCCTCCCCTTAGGAACAAAAACAGAGAAAACCGAGCCTGATTCGCGAACCGAGGCAAAGTACAGAACAGGGTTCGGAAGTCCGGAGGCAGGGCTCACGGCCGAGACTCTGAGACTTCTGAACGAGCACAATATGCAACATCACCGAGCGCTCAATCGGTGACGTCTGAGTCTTAAAGTCGGTCAAAAATGGGGTGTCTACAACATCCTCCTCTGCAATGCAGATCTGGTTATAACCAGAATGCCCATCCATCATTGATAAAACTTGATGCCCTGCTGAACTGTCTACCAACAGATCCACTATAGGCATACGATACTCATCTTTTGGAGTTGCTAGATTCAAGTTTCTGAAATTAATGCATACCCTCATTTTACCATTTTTCTTGACTACAGGCACAATATTAGATAGCCATTCAACATACCTGGCTGTCCTAATAAAGCCTGCCTTGAGTAGTCTAAGAATCTCTTCCTTAACTTTCTGAATTACTTCTAGACTCATTCTTCTTGGTTTCTGCTTGTATGGCTTGAAATTAGGCTTCATAGGGAGCCTATGTTCCACTAATGACCTATCCAATCCTGGTAGTTCATTATAAGACCATGCAAAGCAATCTTTATATTTCTTTAGAACAACCAATAACTGGTCCCTGTCCAGATCATTCAAATAAGCACTTATATAGGTGGGCTGTTGCATAGAACCTTCCCCTAAATTTACTTCTTCTAAGGGGTCTTGTGTCTGAGAACTTATTGAAGCTTCTTTCTTGGTTTCTTCTACTTTCGAAGCAACCTTCTCGCTTTGTTTTGCTCCCAGGTTCTTTAGTTCAACATCTTTGCCCTCCTCCTCATAGACAAAATCTGTCCATAAGGCATCCTCTTCCTGTATCTCCTGGACTTTTTTTCAATGTCCAATGCACAGTATTTACCAAGGGTCAAAATTCTGACCTGTTACTGCTCCTGTTTGCAGCCAATTATCATGGCTTTTCTCTCTTGCTCCTGTACTTGCTGGACTATTGATTTTATATCCAATGTTGAAAACTTAATTAGAGCCAAAGACTTGGCTTCTTGTTCTTCATCTCTTTGCCTACAACCAGGCATCATTGTCATCCTTAATGACAATCTTTCATCAGCACTTTCTTGGACTAAGTGCTTCAGGTGTGTCACTTCCTCATCAGCCGTCACTTCGGCTGAGCCATCAGCTTTCCTCAGTATACTGAGTGGTGTTACTCCCTCAATATATAACTTGGCCTTTGTAAAGTCTGCACAGGCTATGAAGGGTTGAGGATCTGCATCAATTTCCTCTGTCTCTCCATTGCCTAAGGCCATCATAATTTTCTGATGCAAAGAGGAAGGCACACATTTGTTAGTGTGGATCCAATCTCTCCCAAGTAAAGCATTGTATTTAGCATTACTGTCGATTACGAAGATGTTGTCATGCAGTCCCTGGTTCCTACACTCAAGTTAATGGGTAGAATCCCCTGAGCCATCTGTTTGTCTCAGCAAAGCCAGCGATGGTTGTGCTGGTTGGGATCAACCTGGGATTCTTTTTCCCTAGTTTCTTCAAAGAAGATTTCGGTAGTAAGTTCACTGCTGCCCCATTGTCTATCAGGACTCGGTTCAGTTGTATCCATCGAAGAAAGCCTTGATGTACAAAGGCTTGACATGTTGTGTCATAGAATTCGAGAGATACTCAAAAGGATACGAGAGGTTAATGCTCACCTCTTCTTCACTTTCATATTCAGTTTCCATTGGGGTAGCCATTCCAGAATCATCTTGTACCATACTTACTTGTGAGTCTTCACTAGAGACAGGAATAGGATCCATGTCTTGGTCGTCTTGGTCCTCATCTCCAGCCTGGAACTCATGAGGCAGTATGTGTACCATATTGACTGATACTGGAGGAAATGAGCCAAAATGGATGGCTGGCTGTACCTGTTTCCCCCCTTGGCCACCTTGTTCAGTTACTTCAGCAGCATCCATCATGCTGCACTTTGGCACTTCGTTGTTAACTGATTCCTTCGAAGGATCTTTCTCAACTGGTTTTTCAACCAAAAATGTTTGCTCAGCCATGAAGGCTTCGAACATTACTTCCTCCACCATTTCTTTCTTCTGGCTTATGCCAATTTCTTCTTCTGTCTCGCTATCACTCTCCATCAGAGCTTTCTCCAATCCTGCTAAGCTAGACTTCTCTCTGGTTTTTAGTTTAGAATGAACTTTGGCCAACTGTTCTCTGCTGCAACCCACTTTGCTTTGTAGAGTTGGCTTTGGAGTATGGTCTGACTTTGGAGTCTTCTTTCCTTCTGTCTGGACCAATGAAGAGCTCTCTCCATTTTCTTTCATATCGTTCTGGTACTGAGTGTACCTGCGCTGAATCTTTCTCCTTTGTGATCTCGAAATGACTGGGACCATATCTGGTTCCTTTGTCTTTGGGTGTTTAAGCAATACCCAATTGTTCGGAGCCACCAAAGGAGGCTTGACCATCCTGCCTTGGATTCCAACATCTCTCTGGGCAGGCACTCCCCTAGGTTTGTTTTGCATTACAAACCAGTCTGGAACTCCAGGTACCCACGAACTTACTGACTCAGATGTTGAACTGTTTTTTTCTACCTTCGAAGCCATCTTCGAAGCTGGCTGTGAAGGTAAGTGCTTGGCTCTGACCTCATGTTTCGAGCCTGATTCAGACCTTCGATGAAGGTAGCCACTTTCTGCCCTGCGTGAGGCTGGTCTAGGGGGGCCAATCTCTGACTTTGATCCCATGAACTGAGCCTTTCTCCAGTCTTCTTTCAGAATGACTGCTCTCCATTCTGTAGTAGTTAGGTGGCCTGGATTCATATAAGGGCCTCTTGCTTTTAGCATGCATTCTGTCCATTGCAGGCTCAACCACTAGTGGTCGCTGCCTATCACTAGCCGGATACGGCCTTTTGTTGTAAGCATTGGTTGATTTAGGACGTCTCTGTACATTCTTGTAATATTGCTTCCCATCAACTGGAAGCCCTTTTAACCACTTATAACTCAGTCTGCACCTGGGACACATCCTTTGCATTACTGCTGCCTCTAAGGAATCATCATCCAGTGATTCTTCATCAGAGTGTTCCCTCCGGTGTGAGAAACCTTGTCCAATAGCTGGTGGGTTTCTGGTGTCCTTCTTGATGGTTGTCTGGTTAGCAACATGCAGTTGTACGTTGACTTCTTCCAATTCTGTCAAGGACAAGTTCTGGAAGTTTGATGTAATGACATTGGCTGCCATCTCTCCAACTTCTGGAAATGGATTACTGTCGATTCCCATGGTCTTTTCTGCTTTGGCTGAGAACTTCAAACTTCCTTTCCGAATTTGTTCTTGGATCCTGTCTCGAAAAACAATGCAGTTTTTAGTCGAGTGAGACCAAGAGTTATGCCATTTACAATATACTTTTCCCTTAAGTTCATCTGGAGATAGCAATTTTACTCCTTTAGGTAACTTAAGGAAGTTGGCCGCAAGCAAATGATCAAAAATGTCATCTGCCTTTGTTAAATCGAAAGAATACTTTCTGTGAAAGTCTTTCTTTTTAAAATGCTGGTCAATTGTTGTATCCTTATGAATTAATGCCTCACAGATCACAGGTTCTTTGCCCACAATCTCTGCTGCTGCTCGATCTCATAATTAGGATCTCTATAATATGTCTTGTACAATGCATTATTCCGATCTTGTTCCTCCTCTAGTAATGCTTCGTACCTAGACACCTTATAGTTAGTTCCACCAAATCTCTGAATTCAGTTGAGTCAAACTTCTTTCGAAGCCTGAACTCTAAGCCATTTTGAGCAATCTTACGAATTCTGGCTCTGGCATGATGACTCTACATTTATTTCGAGCCCTTTTAATCTCTGGCAATAAACTGAGTAGCCTTTTTTTCAGGCCTTTGACTCAATCTTGCCAAGTCTGCCATGGATACCTCTAGCTCCGATTGGAAGAATTGGGCATGAAATGCCTCTTCCATTTGTTGCCAAGTTTGAATGGAGCTAGGTGTAAGGTTGATGTACCATACAAATGCTCCCCTAGTTAGAGAATTTGGAAATAATCTCAGTTTCATATAGTCATGATTAGTAAATTCACCGCATTGAGCAGTAAACCTAGCAATATGCTCTACTGTTGATTGATTTCCAGTCCCATAGAAAAGGGTAAAATCTGGTATCCTGAACCCCCTTGGGTATTCATGTACCCTATCTACCCATTCTGGGTATGGTTTTCTGTATACAGGAGTCTGGACCCTCCGAGCCATCGGTCCACACATCTCCCTAACAATATCAACAATTTGGTCCCTAGGAACCATATTCTGTGCCTACTGAACCACTACTGGAGGGACAAACACAGGATTTGGTGGACAAACTTGTGCTTGTGGTCCTCTTAGTCCATAAGGTGGTATATTTGGGACTGGTTGTCCCTGTGGTGCAGGTTGCTGTTGGGGGTGTGGGTAACCCCTTTGAGCCTGTCCTGCGAAAGGACCTGCGAAAGGTGCTGGAATAGGTGTTGTGTCCCTTCCATTTACAGGCCAACCTTCCAACCCCCGGGTATAAATTCGAATAAGGGATTATTGTACCCCCTAGTGTCAGGTATGGCTTCGAACATGGGATTTGTAACCATTCTTACGCCAGTTTCTTGTACTTGACCAGATCCACCACTTGTGTGGCTTCATTGTTGAGTACTGAGGCATTTTGGCCTGCTATAGGCCTCGAAATGGGTTCATACCAAGACTGAGGTGATGGTCTTTCATAGTTCTGATTACTAGTTTGACCATTAGAATGTCTATTAACTTGCATAGGCTGTTTATCTCTAGCCAATCTTTGCTGAGGGACATTTAAAACTTCCTCTGTGTGTCTTGTGTTTGTTGGTTGGTGGTTGTTCATTCGATCCAAAAAGGATGTTGCCCACCTTTCCATTGTGTTCATTAATTGTTGTCTCATAGCATCTACTAGGCTATCCTATGGATTTGTTGGCTGAGTAGATGGAACAGTGGATGGTCCAATTCCTTGGTTTCGTTCAATATTATGAACATATGGTTCTTGTCCCGAAGTACTGGTTTGTTCGACCATAGGTTCTGATAACATGGGAGTTTCCACAGGATGTGTTACCACATTATCCTCTGGATTAAGTATTTCTACTCTCTCTCTTCTACGCCTTCTTCCAAGCGTTCATTTTCTCCTTATCTTCTTCGTCTAGCCATTTTAACAAGTCCCACCGGCGTGCCAAAAATATATGTTGGCTTTTTGGCTTTCGAAGGGTATTTTTGTAAATGCGAGCGTGCCAGCAAGGATCAATCAATCCTTACAGAAATTATAATTGCCAACCAATTATCAGGCGATTGTGTTTTAGTTCTTTCAGCTTCAATGAAGAAGAATTTTACTGGTGGCTTGACTTAGGAGAAATTAAGCAAAATAACAGTTAAATGACGAACAATTGAAGTATTTCATTAAGATGAAAACTTACAATGATCCAAACTCAGCCTCGTAGAGGTTTACAGCAACAATCTACTTGAAACTACTCCTATGAACGAAGTGCAGTGCAGGAATTTAAAGTGCAGGAATGTAAATAACAGGTATTTAAAGTGCAGGAAATGTAAAGACTGAAAATGTAAAACTAGAAAAGAAAATATGAAGTAAATGACTGGTTTGTTGGATCTGAGTCTGGGGCTTTTTTCCGGGGCCTTCCCTGCTATTTATACTCCTCAAGGATGACCATCGAACTGCACTTCAAACCGTCGAACTGCTCCTCCATGATTGCTTGATCATGCTGCTTTAGAAGTAGTTCCACTACGCCATTACTTGCAGTTGGGCTTCCCTCCTATATTTAAATTTGAATGTGAATAACCGTTGAAGCCACGTCACCTTGTATCTCTTCGTTGATTCAATGCTACTCAGACCACGCAATAACCAATATTAACCGCCACGTGTACGGTCATGATCGAAGATTGAACATTCTTCCTATATTGCCCTTACTTCGCCACGTGTCGAACTGTAACTGACTTTTACAAAATATGTAGCCAACAGTTATGTCATGTTATTTTTTTTTTAATATATATGGTTTGTATACAACTTCATGTACTCTGGAATTGCTTTAATGTGATCGAAGCTTGAAGAGGTTGCTTATAAGAATATAAAAATGAATTTGATAAGAAAGTAAATTATTGATAAATTAAAATCCAATTATAATAACATAGATTTAATTTTTATTAAAAAAAATGAACTCATAAAAATTGTAGTATAAAATAACATTGCGTTGTGCTATTTTAACACCGTTACACTTCAATACTACAATACAGTAGTACAATTTGGTGTAAATTTTATGAAAATTGAAAAACTTGAAATGTAATTAAATTCATTTTTCTACCGGCAAAAGGAAATAGTAATGGGGTTTCATTTTTTAATATTTTTTTCTTGTTTTTTTTAAAGACTTCTGGGGTCCCTGGTTCAAGTCTGGAAATAAGTTGGCAATTCTACACTCTGCTTTGATGATAAGTTTTTGCTTTCAAAAACAAAATAATAGTTTGCATTTGGCTGCTAGATTTGAAAATGAGAGTTTTATGTTACATTTGGTTCACTGAAATAAAAGTGAAATGAATCGAAATAATCATTCTTTAGCCGTCATGTAAATGATCATTCTCTTGTAATAGTAAAAAAGAATCCGATTTGTAATACATTTTTCATCAATTTTTTTAATGAACTAGATGTAAGAATTGATATTCTCATGGATGATGATGTTTCTACTATATTTCATTCTATTAAATCAAACACTAAAAAATAATTCTATTTGTAATATATTTTTCATCATTTTTTTTAATGAACTAAATGTAAGAATTAACATTCTAATGGAATGATAATGTTTCCACTATATTTCATTCTATAAATCAAACACTAACTAGTCAAATTGACACCTATAAAAAAAGAATTGAAAATTGGATTGGAGAGGCTAAGTTTGGGATATCCCAAATAATCCAAAAAGCCAAAAAGTTACTCAAAAAGTTAAAAAGTTAATACTATTCACCAAAAGTCAACAATTACGGCTGCACAACTCCCAATTCAATTTTTCCTCTAAAAACTAATTTTTACAATTTTTTATTACACATTTTTCCATAAAAAGTTAAAAAGTTAACCCAAATATCTATATTTTCAACCTCACTTTTTTAGTCAAAAAAGACAAAAAGTGTACTTATTTAGTCTTCCCAAACAAGGCCTTGAGAGGTGAAATAGAACTTATAAGCTCACTTTTTTTATTTTAGCTTTAAAAAAGTGATTGTTGTAAAGTTATAAGCTCACAATAGGGGTTTTTCCTTTTTTTTTTTTTTTTTTTTTTTTTTAACATGTTGAACAAAAATTCCCATAGAAGTCTTACCCAACTTTTAAAGGTATTTTGGACATTTTCAAAAAATATCTAATTAACTATATATTTATCAAACAAATTCAATTTTTTCACAACATAAAAACAAAATGCACCAAATAATCTTACAAAACATGTCCAACCAAGATCCTTGTGCAAATGTATAATAGGATTTCAAATAACTTCCTTCACCTTGTTATAAAATCCCACCCATATAAGAGCTATAAAATCCATAAACTCATTCATTGGTGAAATCTAAATACAAACTAAACTTCTTGAATTATCATAACTAATTTCAAATCCTTTTTTATTTTTATTTTTATTTTTATTTTTTTAGCACTAAGGATGGGTGAATTATTGTCCCTTAATACATAGAGGCCATGGACTGAAAAATGGGAGTCTTGTCCTGCAAGACTTACGAACTTTTAACCTTTTTAATAAGGCACAATAGTTTGTAGAGCAACAAATTTAACACTACTTTTTTTGAACTAACAAATTTAACACTACTTGAATTGAAATTTTGTGCATGTAATTTATGTGCAAGTACTGTTTTCCTAATTTTTAACCAACTAAGCTAGCTGCAATTAATTTTCAAATTTTTTAATCTGAAAACATCCATAATATTCGTTTAGGAAGTGGGTTGACTTTTAATTTTTTTGACTTTTTTTGGCTATTTTAGCCTAGGGTTAAAAAGCCTGATTTAGGAAGAACTTTTGGCTTTTTTCATTTTTTTGTGAGAGAAATAATGTAATGATTATGGGTTGGATGTAATGTTTTGTCTTATTAGGCTAAAAAGCCTATTTTATTTTTTTGTAGCTATTTTACCCAAAAAATCCTCAAATCCAACTTCCCAAACATAGGCTAGTCTCGGGAGGAAAAAATTTGAGTATAATGAAAACACTATCCTACGTGGAATGACCGGTTAATAAAAAGTCGCAAAGGGATTAAGTGGACAAGTCTTATCTTCCACTAACTTAACATTATTATGATTCATATTGCAAATTAAAATTGCTCATTGAATAATAATACTGTTACATAATATTATTGTTACATTCAATATTGGGTTCAAGGGGCCATCCTAATTGGTAAGGGAGTTTGTTTATCTCCTTACTGACTGGAGTTCAAATCCCCTACTACTCAAGTAAAAGTTCGACGGTAAACTCCTTACTGACCGGAGTTCAAATCCCCTACTACTCAAGTAGGAGTCCGACGGTTTAGGTTAGGTGGATCAGCTAGTTTTTCTCAATTTGACTTGTAAGGATGAATTCTAAGAGTCCTGCTTTTGGAGTGTTTTAGGCAAGCCAAAAAATAAAAATAAAAAAGAAAAAAAGTTTCAAGGGCATTATGAGATTTGGGCCATTAATTAGCTACATCTCATTGATGCAACAAATGGAAGAGTTGGCCAAAGCCAACGTGCTTAGGCTAGCCGGCAACAATTATTATTCCATAGAAGTTGAAGTCAGGAAAGCAATTAGGAGATGTTTTCAAGATTCAGTAATAAAATACAAAGAAATTTATATGGGTTGGTTTGGGATGTCCTAAAAAAGTATACTTTTTGACTTATTGGTGGGTTTGGGTTGGGTTTGATGTGATGTGTTAGAAAGGTAATGTGATTTAAATAAGATGATGTGACTTAAATAAGATAGTGACAATTTGACTTTTTGATTTATTTAATACATGTCAAACTAGCCCATAATATTATGTGACACCTCATACCTCTTTATCTTGCTTTATGCAATGATCTTAAGCTTTAACATCCTATGAAAAAACATAGTTTAATCGGAAAAAAAAGAATTGAATGGATTTTGTAACCAATTCGCCTCTGATATAAAAATTCAATATCTTACTTGTCACAAACAAAGGAAAATAAAACAATACAACAAATCTATACTATATATTAAGCAAAAAGGATTTTTAACCCCAAGGCCTGTGGAAGCTTCAATATCCCAATCTGAATTTTCTAAATTTCTTATTTAAAAAAAAAAAAACTCAGCATCTATTGATTTGGTCAAAATCCCCTGATTAACATTTATTAACTTTTTTCAATCCACATGTCTTTCCACATGCCAGTATTTATTGATTTGATCAAAATCTCCTGATCAATATTTAAAATCCCCTCATACAAATAATTATAGATACAATCCGTGAGTACCCTTTTCAACTTCTCTCATACACAATGGTTACTGATAAGATTGTTAAATTATTTTTATAAAAAAAATATTAAAAAATATAATTTATATATTAAAAAAATCTAAAACAAATATAAATATCTATAATTATCCCGTGCATAGTACGAGTAATAGGCTAGTCTTATAAGAAAAGAAAATAGTATAAAAATATACCTAATAAACAACACTATACGAAAAAATGAATGACTAAAATTTTACTTTCCTTAATATAATTTCCTGTTGAATATGGATTTTACATGATCCTTTTGTCCTAAAAAAGTCTTTAACCCATATTTCATTATTCATTATCACATAATATGATTTTAATTAATTTTTAATTAAAAAAATAATATCACGTGTTTGTAGTATTGACAGGGAGGTACAACCAACAGGGGATCATCTCAACATTTGTTAGATAGAGACAGCATTGTGTAGAAAATAATAATATTATTATTATTAGAGTATTTTTATAACGAAAAATGTTTGAGGGCCCGAAATATAGGGCTCGAATCCGGCTCGAAGCCCAAAACGACGTTGTTTTGGGCTTCAAAATTTTGTTTTTTTTTTCTTTTTCTTCCTCTTCTTTCTTTTCTTCTTCTTCTTTGTTTTCAACACAGGAGAAGCAGAGGCGAGAGAGAGAAACAGAGGGGAGAGGCGGGAGCTCGTCGTCGCAGCTCGTCGCTCGTCGGCCGATCGTTGCCTCTGCCTCCCTCCGCCTCCGCCTCCGCCTCCAGTCCCATTTTTAGGGCCCCATCCAGTTCTTCTTCCTCATTCTCTTCTTCTTCTTCTTCTTCTTCTTCTTCCTTCTCAAATTCGAGCCAAATTTGGCTTGAAACCCTTTCGGGCTCTGTAACAGAGCTCTTTTATAACTATCATTGAATACTATTTATATATATATACATTTAATTTTGAAACTTTACATTTAAATCCTCAATAAATTATGAAATATATTGTACAAATGTCCTTTAATAATTGGGGAAATAACAAATCAGTTGAAGGTTGAATTTTTTAAATTTTTTTTTATAGATTAATAGTAAAACTTATAAGCTTTAATTATTAAAGACATAAACTTTTCTCTGTATATGTAATTATTTTAAAAAAGTTCACTTGATTTATAATTTTCCCTTAATAATTCAGGATATATAAATGCATGGTTGAAATTGAAATGATATATTGGGTTGTTCAAAAAAAAAAAAAAAAATTTTGAAATGATATATTCCACTTAGACCTTATTTGGATAGTGACTAAATTAGACAAAAAGTCCAAACAAAAAAATCATTTAATTCTTCAGCCCCGTTACAGAGCCCGAAAGCCCCGGCTCGAATTTGGCTCGAATTTGAGAAGGAAGAAGGAGGAAGAAGAAGAAGAAGGAGAAGCAGAACTGGAGGGGTCATCAAAATCGGATTGGAGGCGGAGGCAGGCAGAGGCAAAGGCGGAGGTGGGGCTGCGATGCGACGATCGGTCGACGAGCGACGAGCTGCGACGACTCTCTCTCGCCTCTCGCCTCAGTTTCTCTTCTCCTGTGTTCAAAACGAAGAAGAAGAAGAAAAGAAAGAGAAGGCAGAAAAAGAAAAAAAAAAAAAAAAAAAATTTGAAACCTAAAACGACTTCATTTTGGGTTTCGAGCCGAATTCGAGCCAACGATTTCGGGCCCTCAAACATTTTTCTTAATTCTTTCTATTTTTTTAACAAGTTTTTTTAAATTATTTTTTTAAAAAAAATTTAAATGAGAATACAAGTGGTCTTTAAAATTCAAGAAAATACAAGTGGTTCATGTATTGATTTATGTAAAAAAATATTATACTTTTATGCATTTAAAATTATTTTACTATATTTTTATTTATTTTTTTGTTGATATTTTTCTTCAAAAAAATTAAGGAGGTGTTTGGCATAACTTAGCCTTCGTTTGACAATGACTTTTTTAGTTGATTTTTTGATTTTTTAAAACTTTTTTAGCCTGTGACTTTTTTATTCGTTTATTATTCTTGATTGGCTTTTTGACTTTGGAATAGTGGATTTTTTTTGTCCTTTTGTAATTTTTTGACTTTTTTTGTCCTTTTGTGATTATTTAGCCCAACTCAAAAACCAAACAACCCCTTATATAAATACACTTATTTGGGTCAGATTTCATTTCTATTTTTTTACACAATTTTTCATAAAAATTAAAAATATATTTATTTAAATCATCTAAAATAGCTCCTAAATTTCCAAACAAATCCTTAATTTGGCTGTCAAAGTGTAATTATTGTTATTAACCGTTAAAAAAAAATAAATCCGAGGGCCATTATGGTAAAGTCGAATCACTCCTCTTTTACGTTGAAAGATCCCTGTCAATTTTCAATTCTTTTTCTTCATACTAAAATCGAATTATTCCCATAACACTTTTCTCTGTTCTCTCTCTTTCTCGATTTCAAACTCAACTTTGTTCTTTGTTCTTAGTTCTTAGTTCTTTGTTCTTGTTCTTGTTGTTGAAGAACCACAACAACAACAACAATGTACGAGCCCCAACATTTCCTAGATTTACAGGACAATGCCAGTTACGGAGACCCAAAATCATGGCTTTCCTCCGAAGATCACTCCCCTTCTCGTACTCAGTCTTCTCTCTCCAACGCCATCTCCACCGCAACTTCCGGCAATGTCGACCCTGTTCTCTTCAACGATCTTGTTCAGATTGTTCCTCTTGTTCAGTCCCTAATTGTATACTCTCTCTCTCTCTCTCTCTCTCTCTCTCTCTCTCTCTCTCTCTTCAATTTACTAGCTTTTGTTTAATTTTTGGGGGTTGAGTTTGGATGTAGAGAAATTGAAAATGACCCAGTGGAAATTTTAGTGGAAATTACTGGGTTAGTGGAAGTTTTGCTTTTTGGGGTTTTAGATAATTTGAATTTTTGAATTGGGATAATGTTACTTCTTTCATTTTCTCTGCAACCAAACAAAGCATTTGTTACTTTGCGCAATTGGGTTTTTGAATTTTGGGTTTTATGTATGGATTTTGTAGGATCGGAAAGCGAATTCATCATTTACTCGTCGGGGTTCAATGATCTATACCAAGACGCCTTCTAGAGAATCACTCTCCAGAAAGGTAAATTTTTTTTATTTGGGGCTTTGATTTATCTAACTATTATTTTTTAGATTAAAAAAAAAAAAGAACTTTGGAATTGTCCAAAATTTTGGAATTTATTTGAAGTTTGGGGCTGCATATCTTCGTCTGTCACCGAGGGTGCAATTATGTTTTGCTTGTGTCAAACATGATTAATGAGTATTTGTCTGAATGGTGTATCTCCTCATTGCATTTTATCTTTTAATTCATTTTTCCTTATCTTACTTTGACAATTATGATGATGAAGTAATAATATGAGCTTTTAGGTTTTAACGATCTAAGCTAGAAGTTATTTGCAGTTCATGTTCCTATCGAAGTTACTAATGTACTAAATTTACTTCAGTTGAAGCAACTTGGCAATGCCTTGGTTGACCTTCGTGATTTATGCTCAAGGATGTGCACAGGGGCGGAGCCTCCAATTGCGAGGACTAAAATCAACATATCACTATTAAAACTATGCTAAAAAGTGATTAAAAAAATATAATCCATGAACTTAAATTTCAGTGATATAACACTAGAAAAATGCAAATGAGAAGTAATATCACATAGTTTATCCAATACATGAATGGTAATCTTTTATAGATTGCTATACAACATTTTTGAAATTGTCATGTACTGATGAATGAAAGATGAAAACACTTTCAGTTTTTTATTTTTTATTTATTTATTTTTTTAAGCAATAAAATGACCAAAAGTATGGTACACACTCTTAAAAATGCATACTGTATGCCCTTTTAAAATTATACTACAATGATTGGTTACAAAATCACAATAGTTAATAACTTTTTTCAGCATAATAGTACGTAATATTTAATATTCATAACATAATTATAATAGTTCGTTATATAATCATAATAATTTGTAACTAAAACTTTTTTTGTGGTGCATCCCTTCATAACATAATTATAATGATTTGTATTAACACTACAAAAACTCAGAACTATTCTACAAAATATAGTATATAAGTAAAAAAAATAAGAAGTTTGGAGGGGCCAAGTGCAATTAAGTAACACATGAATCATATAAATCATAGACAAATCTTAACAATCTTGCCAAAAGGGGCCAAGTGCAATCAAGTAACACATGAATCATATAAATCATAGACAAATCTTAACAATCTTGGCAACTTGGCAGGGATGGGAAGCCCCCCACCCCCCACCCCCCGATGTGCACCTTAAGTTACCAAAGTATACTTTATGGTATGATTGCAAAAATACTATATAGGAACACAAGTGATGTTGTTTAAATTTGGTATGATTTCAATGTGCAATCAGCTCTTGTGGCCTAAACTTAGTAAAGATGAAATGAAATAATTATAAAGACAAAAAGCAAAAAAGCTAAGTCGAGTAGAGAGTTCTAAGAATGGTCTATGCCCATGTACATATATAATTTGTAATACGTCTGTCAAATATAGTCTTCTTAGGTGTTCCCAGTTACATATTTTATTATTTCTAATGTGTCTATTAAGTTTTGAAATAATTTTTTGTGCATTTGCAGGTTGATAAAGTTTTTATTGAAAGTTTGGTAACACATTGTCAAGCAATTAGAAATGAATTTTTATCATGACCCTATTAGGTGTTTTTTGATGCGCCTCCTTTGGGAGAGAGGTGCATGATTATTGAGGTGTTGATGAAGATACTTTGTATTGAGATGTTGGTTTGGGAGAGGAAGAGGGCAAAGTGTGTGGGTTGATCCATGTCTGGAAGATTTGAGGTCATCCTATAATAACGTGTTGACCCGTATAACTAAGGCTGAATTTCCTTAAAAGTGAATTTGGACTGCAAAAGTCATCTCCAATGTTGCATTTTTGTTTTGGACCTTGTCATGGAAGATCATTATAGTGAACAACTTGATTTATATATAGAAGCCATATTATACCTAATTGGTGTTTTATCTGCAAGGAGGTGTGAGAGTCTGGTCCATTGCCTTACTGATAGAATGGTGAGGGAAATGTGGGTGCTTGTTTGTTTGGTATGTCTTAGGCCTTCCTAGAGGTGTGGCTAATATTGTTTCTTGAGGGAAGCAGAGTACAATTGGCAAGAAGAGAAGGAAGATGCAGAGAGCAGCTTCCTTTTGCTTGATATTGGGCATTTGGGTTGGGGGGAAAGGAAGCCAGTATTTTGAAGGAGTCTATGTTACATGGACTCGGGTATAGTTGTTGGGTACGATTATGTGTAGTTTGTTATAATTGTATTCTTCTAATTCTTATGTCCAAGGACACCAGGACGCAACTATGTTCATATTTCTTAAATACGTATTTTATTTTTTAGGATAAAATGGCATTTACAAGCCAACATAGAACATTTTATGCACAAAATGGGAATCTTATGTATACTTCTATAGTAACATCAACTACTTAGGCATGTTGAGTGCATGTCTTATTAGATATGTCGAATACATATCCATACCACCCTTACTCAAATGTCGAGTATTTGACACATGTACTTTACAAATATAGAAGAGTCCACATAATATGGGAAGGAGTAAAGGAGCCTAGTCAAGTTAATGACAAGTTTTTGGGTGTTTTGTATGGTTGGGTTTCAAGGAGAGTTTAAACCCATATCTTAAGGATCTTTTGTGGGGCATTTTTTCTTTCTCACATTTCTAATAAATAGTTTTGTTGTATAAGGGAGGCACCTATTTGGGTGCCCTAATAAGGTTGTATTTATACACAAAAAAAAAAGAAAGTAATACCATTATTTTCATGATCCAGTTCCCCGTAACATACTAGTTTTAAATTTTTTTGCTTGTTTTATATTTATAAAAGCAAATTGTTTTGTTAAAGAGAGAGAGAGAGAGAGAGAGAGAGAGAGAGGAGTTCATATCATAATTTCATGATTATGTT
>JAPPVO010001596.1:0-27982 GCA_030407325.1 Camellia japonica | reverse complement strand
CAGCCCCAGCCAAGGGAGTGGGTTCACTCTATCTTGTTCTGAGTGTGGCAGGAAACACAAAGGGGTTTGTTACAAAATATCTGGAGCCTGTTACAGGTGTGGCAAAGTGGGCCACATGGTTAAAGACTGCCCCTCTGCTCCGCAGGCCAGTAGTAAAGCTGCACCAAGCGCAGCAGCGTCAACTGTAGCACCAAAGCCTAACCCCAAAGCTACCGGGAAAGAGCCTATGAGGCAGGGCCGAGTGTTCGCCCTAGTACCGGGAGACGTGCAAAATACCGAAACCGTTGTGTCAGGTATCCTCTCTATTTGTGCTCAAAATGCATATGTACTGATTGATTCAGGGTCTACACACTCATATGTATCGCATGCTTTTTCACGGAAATTGAATAGACCCTTAGAACCCATGAATTATCTGTTAGCTGTATCATCACCTATTGGGGGATCCATGACATGTGCATATATGTATCCTGCTTGTGAGATTATTGTTGGGGATATGCATCTGTTTATTGATTTACTGCTATTGAACATTGATCACTTTGATGTAATATTGGGGATGGACTGGTTACAAAAATATCATGCTACCATTGACTGTGTGTCAAAGCAAGTTGTTTTCCGTCCACCTGGGTTACCTGAATTTGTATTTAATGGGGTTGGAGTAGTACCTCCTCCGTATTTGATTTCATCTGTGAAAGCCGTTAAATTGATTAGAAAGGGGTGTAAAGGGTATCTGTGTTCTGTATTGACTGTGTCTACTGATAATAATGCTAATGTGAACAGTATTTCCATAGTCAGAGAATTCCCAGATGTTTTTCCAGATAATCTGCCAGGGGATTTGATTGACAGGGAGATTGAGTTCACCGTTGATGTGATTCCGGGTACACAGCCTGTATCGAAGGCTCTTTACAAAATGGCTCCAACCGAACTGAAAGAACTGAAAGTGCAACTGCAAGAACTGTTAGACAAGAAGTTTATCAGGCCTAGTACTTCACCGTAGGGCGCACCCGTTTTGTTTGTAAAGAAGAAAGACGGCTCACTGAGACTGTGTATTGATTACCGTGAATTGAACAAGGTAACTATGAAAAATAAATACCCATTGCCGCGTATTGATGATTTATTTGATCAGTTACAGGGTGCTCAAGTGTTTTCCAAGATTGATCTCAGATCGGGGTACCATCAATTGAAAGTTAAACTTGAGGACATTGACAAAACTGCTTTTCGAACGAGGTATGGACACTATGAATTTTTAGTTATGCCTTTTGGAGTTACCAATGCACCTGCAGCATTTATGGACCTCATGAATAGAATCTTTAAACCGTACCTTGATGACTTTATTGTGGTATTCATTGATGACATATTGATTTACTCCAAAAGTATAGAAGAACATGAACATCATCTGAGACTTGCCCTACAGACCCTAAGAGAACAGAAACTGTATGCTAAACTGTCTAAATGTGAATTTTGGCTTGATCATGTTATGTTTTTGGGGCATGTTGTTAGCAAAGATGGAATTTCTGTTGATCCGCAGAAAATTGAAGTTGTAGTGAACTAGCCTAGACCAACAAATGTGACAGAAGTCCGAAGCTTTTTGGGATTGGCTGGATATTACAGAAGATTTGTCAAAGATTTCTCCAAAATTGCCTTACCATTGACTCAACTGACACAGAAGGGGATATCATTTGACTGGACTGACCAAAGGGAATCAGCGTTCCAAGAGTTGAAAACCCGATTGGTGACTGCACCGGTTCTTACCTTACCCTCAGGTACGGATGGTTATACTGTGTTTAGTGATGCTTCTTATAAGGGTTTGGGGTGTGTTTTAATGCAAAATGGGAGAGTTATTGCTTATGCTTCCCGACAACTGAGACCACATGAAAAGAACTGCCCGACCCATGATCTGGAACTTGCTGCAGTAGTATTTGCACTGAAAATCTGGCGTCACTATCTATATGGGGCGACATGTGAAGTATATACCGACCACAAGAGTCTGAAGTATTTCTTCACCCAGAAAGAACTGAACATGAGATAGCGGAGATGGCTAGAATTGATCAAAGATTATGACTTACAGATTCTGTATCACCCGGGAAAAGCCAATACCGTTGCCGATGCACTGAGCCGGAAGTCGATTGCAAATTTAGCTTGTTTGCTCACTGGACAGAAAGAGTTGCTTTGTGACCTTGAAAAATCTGAAATTGAAGTTGTTTTGAGAGAACAAGGTGGAACAATAGCTGCTATTTCTGCTCAACCGGCATTGATCGAAGAAATTAAAGAGAAACAGCAAACGGATGGCTTCTTGAAGAAGGTCATCGAAGAAAGGGAATCTAAACCGAGACCGGAATTCAAATTTGAAGGTAATGTACTGAAATTTCAAGAAAGACTGTGTGTACCGAATGACACTGAACTAAAAAGAAGAGTTCTGCAAGAGGGCCACAACTCAAAATTTTCTATCCATCCGGGGAACACGAAAATGTATCAAGATTTGAAACTGAATTTCTGGTGGCCGGGAATGAAGAAAGAAATTGCCGACTTTGTGTCAAAATGTCTTCATTGCCAACAAGTCAAAGCGGAACATCAGCGACCCGCAGGCTTACTGCAATCCTTACCCATACCGAAGTGGAAATAGGAGCATATCACGATAGATTTTATCGTTGGATTGCCTCGCTCTAGAAAAGGTATGGATTCAATTTGGGTTATTGTTGATAGACTGACCAAATCTGCTCACTTCTTACCTGTCAAGACAATTTATAATGCGGATAAGTTGGCTATACTCTATATTGATGAAATTGTTAGGCTGCATGGAGTGCCTGTATCCATTGTTTCTGACAGGGATTCGAAGTTTACATCGAGGTTTTGGCAGAGCCTACAGACTGTATTGGGTACCGAATTGAGGCTGAGTAGTGCCTATCATCCTCAGACAGATGGACAGTCAGAAAGGACCATCCAGACTCTGGAGGATTTATTGAGAATGTGTGTCCTTGATTTTTAGGGAAACTGGGAAAGTCATTTACCATTGGCTGAATTCGCCTACAACAACAGTTACCATTCAAGTATTGGTATGGCGCCTTTCGAGGCATTGTATGGCAGGAAATGTAGATCTCCAATTTGCTGGGCAGAAGTTGGAGATGGGCCTTTGCTTGGGCCCGAGATTGTTTATGAAACGACTGAGAAAGTAAAGCTGATACAGCAGCGACTGAAAACTGCACAGAGCAGACAGAAAAGTTATGCAGATGTCAGAAGACGAGACAGAGAATATGAAGTGGGTGATCACGTTTTTGTGAAAGTGACACCAATGAAAGGCCAGACTCGTTTTGGAGTCAAAGGCAAGTTAGCGCCGAGATATGTCGGACCGTATGAGATTATTGAGAAAATCAATCCAGTGGCGTATCAAGTTGCGCTTCCTCCTGAAATGGAGCACATGCACAACGTCTTCCACATTTCTATGTTGAGAGATTATCTCCGGGATCCATTCCATGTGATTGAGCCTACTCGGGTAGTGTTGAGTGACGACTACACTTACGAGGAACGGCCTATACAGATTGTAAACAGACGGATTAAGAAACTGAGAAACAAAGAGATCCCGTTAGTAAAAGTCGACTGGCAAAACCATGGTGGCGTGTATGCCACTTGGGAAAGGGAAGATGACATGGCTAAAAGATATCCAGAACTGTTTCCACTGAACCCTGTTTTCTTCCAGACTGAAGGTAACTCGAGTTTAGAGGACTAAACTCTTTTTAAGGAGGGGAGACTGTAACAACCCTCGTTACTGTTTACCGAATAACCACTGATTACCGTTAAACTGAAACTGACTATAACAAGTGATGGAACTGATTGAAATACTGAACTGACTGACGGAAATCTGGAACTAAATTGATTGAATATGTCTATTTAGTTGTATATCTATCTGTTGCGTGTTTGATTATCTGTTCATGTCTTTATGTTTAAACTGCTAATTGAAGGCCTTATCGGCGGCCGAACCGGAAACCGATTGGTATTTCATGATCGTCATAATTTATGTGATTTTATGGTGTATTTATCTGAAAACTGATTTAGTATGATTAAATTAGATTAATTATTGATGAATTGCAAAGTTAGACTTAGGCCTCGTTTGGGAACAGGCTAATTTAGTAACTTTTTGGCTATTTGGCTAAAATATGAGCTAAAAAAAACTAGTATGTTTGGGATGACTTTTTGGCATTTTACGAAAAGATGTACAAAAAGCAGAGAGAAAAGAGAATCTTTGACTTTTTGGTATAGGTTGTTGGCTTTTTGGCTAATTTAGTAACTTTTTGACTTTTTGGCTAAAAAAGAAGGTTCCCAAACGAGGCCTTAATTACTAGAATGCCACCTAGTGGCCCACCATCTACAAAACACATTGAGCCTATTTACACTCAACAAAAACATTTCCTCAGCCTCATTTCATTGCTATAGCCGACCATAGAGAAGAGAATTAGAGGGAGTGTGAGAGACTTGACTTGGTCTTGTGGATTTTGCTTGGAACTTGGTAGAATTGAAGAGGTTTTTGCACAATTGAGTTTCTATAGCTTGTATTCAAGGCCTGGGTAAGGAAATTTAACCTCTTATTGTTGAGTCTATGTTGATTCATGCTTGGTCCATGTCAAATTATCGAGCTAAGTCATGTTTTAATTCATACATGTTGGATCATGTTAGAATTCATGCATGCATGGTTGCATTGTTGAATTTTGAGTTGATTTCATGGCAAATTGTCACATGCATGTTCATAATGAAGCTTGAGTTCATGTTCTCAACTTGTTTTGAAAAGAATGAGCTCAATAGAGCATGTTTTGAAGCCTTGAATTGATTTAAAGTCTTGCATGTTGTGTTTGAGTATTGTCCATGGAAAATAAGTTTGGAATTGAGTTTGAATTAAACACCCTTGGGCTTTGATTTCTCAAATTGAGCTTTGAATCATGTTGTTTTCAAGTGTTTTCCAGGTTTTCAGCCCAAGAGGATCGAAAATTTTGCATTTAAACTTGATTTTGAGCTTGGGACTCAAATCTGGAATTTCCAGATTTTGGGCCTACGCTCGAGCGAGGAAGTCCACGCTCGAGCGTGCACTCTGTGATCCTACCTTCCGCTCGAGCGAGAAAAGTGACGCTCGAGCGTGAAATGCGAGCATCCAGTACTTTGCATGAGTTCACAGTCCGCTCGAACGAGTAAACTCACGCTCGAGCGAGGACTTGTGTCTTACGCTCGAGCGAGGATCGAGCGTCCATCGAGCGTAAATTTGGAGCATCCAGTATTTTTACTGTAGCACACAGTCCACTCGAGCGACGGAATTCACGCTCGAGCAGAGCTCCTTTGTCTGCATGTCCGCTCGAGCGAAGGAATCCTCGCTCGAGCGAGACCCCTGTTTTTAGCAAATTTTGTAAAGTGTTCAAAAGTGCATCTTTGCATCCTCTTTCCATCCTAGGCATTCCTAGGGCATATTTAAGGCATCTTAAAGAGGATATGGATGTAGAACACACCAAGGCAAATTTAGGGATTAAGTTATTATCTTTCCCCAACTGTGAAACTTAGTGTGTGTTCAATCTGTTAACTGTATAGGGTTGGCATTCCCGAGGAGACGCTCTAGTTCACTGTAGCCCAGAACTCTGTGAGTAACAATTGTGTAAAGATATATTCAAAATGATTATTTTCTGAATACTGAACTGAACTGTTTACTGAACTAATATTGTTTACTAAACGAATGTATGTCCTATATTCTGAACTGTACTGTGGCATCCTTAGCACCTACTGTTTACTGTTACTGTTACAAAGATCTCTGTCAGTTCCCTCGTGGAACTACTACTGTTTACTGATTGATGGCCATCATTACTGTTCGGTCTTTTAAGACCTACTGTTTACTGTTACGCTAATGGATGTACCACATATGACTGATTGACTGAAAGACTGAAATACTGATTTAATGAACTATTTTCATTACTGTAAGGACATTCATTCTAAACCCCTTTACGCATTACGTTATTCACTGGGCTTTAGCTCACTGCTCATATATATATGTAGGTGTACAGGCACCGGACCAATGCTAGAAGCGTCGGAGTATTTCCAGTTTTGTCAAGCCAACCTATGTGCCTCACTGCGAGGTTCCGAGCCTGCCAAGCTAAGGCTAGGGGTGTTTAGTGTTCCCCCTCCTGTACTGTTTTGTTTACTGTATAGACTGTATAGACCGCACTGTACTGGTTAATAGGGACTTGATCCCTGTACTGAATGTTTGTAAATGTTTTGCATACTGTTCTGTATAAATGTATGAAAAATCTTTTGGCATACAGACTGTCACAGCTCATTGGACATTGTTTATTTACTGTATTGGCTTCCGCCTTGCCCCTGTACTCTGTTATACTGTCTTACTGTTAAGCAGGCCTTCGGTAATCTCGGATTACTGGCCGGTTACGGTGCTAAACCCATAGGGGTGGGTTTGGGTCGTGACATATATGCCCAAACTAGTACAATTTGTTCGATGGTCTACATCGTCCAAATCTGGTTCAGCACTGACTAAACTAACACCATTTGTTTGGTGATATATGTCTGAACTAACACCGTTTGTTCAGCATTGGTGATTTGAACCAAGCGCAACAATTTCGATCTCTTTTTATTTGGATCCCTTTCGTTGTCAACCTCTCTTTGTTCTAGTCTAAGGCCGTAAAAGATAGGCAGCGAAATTGCGATGGTCGAGATTGTGACAGTGGACATCACAACAATGATAATCGTCGATGAGAAAGAATGACTTGAGGTTTGTATTGGTGATGGGGTCACCGAAAAGTAAGGGTGTTACGTGGGAAGAAAGGTTGCTAGAGGAAGAGAACAAGGGAGGTTTCCAGAGAAACAGAACAAGGGTCGGAGTTGCCGGGAAGAGTGGAGGTATGAATGGGGATGGGATTAGGGTTAGGGAGTTTGGGAAGATAATAATGGGGATAAAATTAGAAATTAATGTTAAGACAAAATTATAATTAAAAAATTAAAAGAATGCGAGGTCCAAAAAAAAAAAAGTAAGGACATTTAGTAACACTTTTTACCAAAAAAAATGGCTTAACAAGTATCAAGCTCAATTCATTCTTCAGCGCAATGACCACAGGTATATATTGCTACAATTTTGACCATTCACATGGTATTGAAATTTTTTTTGCACAAAAAGATAAATATGTTTAACTAGATTCTGTGTCTTAGTTTGGAAAGTCCTAGAGTTATTTATATGCACTAAAAGTTGGGATTTGGTCACAAATGGGCCTTCTCTTGGCTAGGGAAACATCGGCATGTATGGATTAAATTGTTTTCAAGGCAAAGTAAGATATGTGACAATGAATAGACATGCTTAGCCCTCGTTTAGCAAACTTATGTCTTAGATAAAAAATTAAAAAATTATTATAAGTTGTTATATCATTCTCTTTATTTTTCTTTACATCTTTTTTGTAAAAAGTCAAAAAGTTATTAAAATAATATATTCCCAAACGAAACCTAAATCTCCTTTTGATATACTCGAAAATACTTTGCCAAAAGCGAGCAGCAACCTCCTACAAGAGTTCCAACTAATCAGATGAGCTCCCTAAGGATTACCGCGAGGATGCCTAACAATGCACAATTTCATAATCTTAACCATTTTAAATTAGAATCAAGGATATACTTTTGAGACAAGCCCTCTTTAACTCTCTAGTAGGGTCGCCACTGTAAGTACAATTTGCGTCGAGGGAGGTACAATTGGCTTCAAGTGACTTATATTCAAGGTTTATTAATTTAAAAAAAAAAATAGAAAATGATTCGAGATCTAATAGTACAGTCTTTGTTTGACATTTCTTTAGATAAGTAAATTTTTTGTGTTATTACCAAAATTTAGACCCTCACTAAATTCACACTACACATTTATGAACAAAGCGGAGGTGAGTTGTTGTGCCCAATTCTCTCTCTGAGAACACCCACAGGTATGAGGTCATTGGACTATTCAATAGCATTTGTACTAAATCAAAAATTGGAAATGAAGGCTTTCAAAACCAGTCACATTACTTTGATTGTTTAATTAATAGATGAATCCGTCTAAATGAATCGCCACCTGTCACCTTAAATTACTATTCATGCTCATGTATCTGGGTCTTTGAATCTAGGGCGTGACAAAACCTTTGCCTTTCATCAACAAAGTTCTAGCTTTTTGCTATTAAAATAAAATAAAATAAAATAAAAATAGTTCCAACTAGTGCTATCAAAAGCCTTCTTGAAATTGATTTTGAAGATGAACCCCTTGATCTCAACCTATTCTATTAAGTAATTAGATGCATTCTTGCAAGAAAATTTAGCTCAGCAAGCAATTATCTTAGTTTCCACTTGGTAAGAAAAGTATTTTTTGTAACACAATTGGTAAATACTATTATTATATAATCTAATTAAATAATTTTAATGCATATTTTGTTTTAATATGATAAGTTTCAATAACATGATGAGAGTTGACTCTTGATTGATTAATTTTTTTGGAAGAATCACGCTATTGCGCATAAATTTAGAAGTAATAATTTAAAAGTCATAAACATATTCTTTATATTTTTTTGGTTTTTGTTTCTTGGTATTATACTATATTAGACTTTTCAAATCACTTATGTAATGCTATTTTACTTAAAAGATTGGATTTATCCCATGTTGAAATCTCAACAATATTTTAAAAATTAGATCGGTGAGCGAATTGCAAAAAAAAAAAACAAAACAAAAAAACAGGTGGACGGGTCACCATTTCAACCGTCGGGTTGGATCGGAACCTAACCATGACGTCATAAATATATTAAAATTATATTTAAATATAAGTAATAAAATTATAATTTAAAAAATAAAAACATGAAATTATCTTAAATATTTCTCCTAATATTTTTTATAAAAAATATAATAATATATTTTAAAATATTATTAATTTTAATTTTGGAAAGGAAACCAAATATTCAATATTTCTTCCATGTGATTTTAATTCAAATAATTTGATTGAAAGAAGAACAAAAATTTTGGAAGATATCAAAATTTCAAATCTCCCTTCAATAAATTTGATTGAATCACACATAGATTTCTTTAGTTTTTTTGGAAGAATTGTTTTCTTATAAATAGGTAGAGACTTTGATAATAATTTCAAACTCTCAATGGGATTCTTCATAAGAAGAGACACTTGAAAGAGAATTTCTAATTAAAATTTTCTTATATATATAATATGAAAGATAAAAAAGAAAAGAAAAGAAAGAATAAAAAAAATAATTAGAAAGTATTAAAAAAAATTCAAAATATTTAATTTCATAAACCTGGTCGGTTTGCCTAACCCGTTCCCGGGTCACCCGGTTCGGCGGTCCAACCGCCGATTTTTTTGATTCTCTCTAAATAGGCCGGTTTTTTACTTGGAACTGCTTAGAGGGTATGGACCAGAACCTCGATCGGTCGATGGTTTAACCGATCGAACCGACCGATCCAGTCCGATTTTTAAAATCACGAATTTCAACATAAGAGAATTTGAGGGACTTATAGGGCCCACCACAAGTCTCGTTTAAATGATCCAAATCGTTCATTTTGTAGGACCTTCAATGCATAATATCCATGAAAAAATTTAGGTCAATCCGATAATCGTAACTTTTTCATTTTATTGCATTTGTTTCTTAAAAAAATAAACGGTCTATTTCAAATATATGTTTATCATCTTATTTTTCAAAGATGAATATAATAAAATAAAAAAATTACGATTATTAAATCGAACTAATTTTTTTCATGAATATTATACATTAAGCACTTTACAAAATAAATAATTCGAATTATCAAAATATAACTTATGGTGAGTCCTATAACCCTCTCAAATTCTCTCCTATTGAGATCTTTAACATGAAATATCCACACCCGTAGGCAAATGCACCTTCTTTGGTGCATGTTCTTCCTCCTTTTGATTATCTAAGCTTGCAGCCATGCATCAAAAAGCTGAAAAATTACCAACACAAAGTTATAACAGCCTCGTTTCGCTTGTAGATATTTTAATTTAAAAGTAAAAAATTTATTAACAAAATTAAAAAGTGAAAAAAAAATTCAATTCATATAAAAAGTCAAAAACTTCTTTTAATTCACTTTACTTTTTTTTATATTTTTTCCGTAAACAATTAAAATGTCATTCTCAAACATATTATTTTTTTTTCACCACATATTATAGTCAAAGATTAAAAAAAGTACTAAAAAAACTACTTTCCAAACGATCCCAATACTCAAAAAATAGAATATATATGATCCAAATTTAAATTAAATATTGATGTAACTCACATAAAATATTTGAACAACACATTTTATTTTATATGCCTTTTTTTTATGTATATTTTCAGTATTCCAAGCTTTACTATTTAAAAAGATGACAACATGTAGGAAAAATTACACATCAGTAGGATTTTTCAAAATATTTACAGATTAATGAAAAAATTTATAAATTTAATTAATAATATTTATCAAGTTTATCATCACAACTTTACCTTCTCCACCCTAAAGCCCAAAATTTTAAAATCTGACTTTAAATCTTTTTATAATCCGAAAATCGACATTGGATAACACGTTTGTTTCATACTAGACAACCATCTCAACTTTAATGTTATATCTTGACCATTGGATGTGGGATTTTCAAATTCCAAGTTGAATGCTGCAGAACAGTGGAGTTTTGGATGGGTGCAATAGCGACTTAGATTTGGTATTTTTTTAATTTGCTTAATTTTTAATTTGTTGATGTAATAATCATTCCTGTATGGTGACTTGTTTCCCTCTTTTGTGGGAGTCTTTTCTCCTCCTCTATGGAGGTTGGGATCATTCATTCTATAGAAGTTGTTTATCTATTTTTGAGATTTTGTGATACCGTTATTATACCTCATTCATCCAATTTTTTACTAATTTTACAATAAAAATTTTCTTCCCTATCTAAAAAAAATTTATCATTCATTTAAAATGATAAAATTTTTTAAAAAAATAGAGTTGTAATTCTCCAAAAACAATCCTCAAAAGTAATTAATAAATGACATGTTGTATTCCCCTCATTTTTTTTTCATCCTTCGCTGCAATAGAGATTATTAGGTTAGATGAACCTTCACAACGAAAAAGTGTAGGTCCATGTGCGCTTTTAATAATGCATGTTGCCATTAGTTTCCCCTGTAACTCTGATTGAAGGGTGAGAATTGCCTATGCAACAACTCTCTCCGTCTCTGTCTCTCTTTAAATCAAGCCAAATCAAGCCAAATCTAATTTTCAATTCCATCAAATAATATCGATTGCATGAATTTTTTTCTCCACTCAACCCTATTAAGGCCATTTTGTTAGTTAAATTTAAAAAAATCATATTTTTATTTACTACATTAGTTTACGTCAATCTAGGTCTACTTATTCCCCTAATACTACCATCACTGTATCGCATATTTTCACCATTGCCTCTTTTAGTCTCCATTGTATATGACTAAACCATGTCAATGTATGCTCTTTCAACTTATCTTTTATCGGTATAACTCCTACCCATTCTAGAAATATATTCATTCCTAACTTTATCTTTTCTAATCTTGCCACACGTTCAACTTAACATTCTCATCTTAGCAACACTCATTTTATCTACATGTTTCTTAGTTGCCCAACATTTCATCACATACAATATCACTGGTCTAATAGCCGTTCTATGAAACTTCCCTTTTAATCTAATGGGCACTCATTTTTCGTACAGTACTCCAGACGCACTCCTCCACTTAAGCCACAGCGTCTTAATTCTATGGATCACATCCACTCCAATCTCCCCAATCATTGTGATAATCGATCCTAAATAACGAAAATGTTTACTCTTAGATAGTTCTTGGTTCTCAATCTTCACTTTTCATCTACTTTCATTGTGACTGTTACTAAAAGTACACTCCATATACTCTATCTTAGTTGTGCTTATCCTAAATCCTTTAGATTTAAGTGCTTCTCTTCAAATCTCCAACTTAGTGTTAACTCATTCTCTAGTCTCATACACTAACACGATATCATCTGCAAAAAGATACACCATAGCATATCATCATGAATATTGCACGTCAACTCATCCATAACTAAAGCAAAAAGATAAGGACTTAAAGTTGATCCTTGGTATAACCCTACAATAATTGAAAATTCACTCGTCTCTCCAGTAGGTAATCTAATAGTGATCACCATACCTTGATACATATCCCTAATCACATCAATGTAACCTTTAGTCACCATTTTTTTCTCTAACACCCACCAAATTATATCTCGAGGTACTCTATCATATGCTTTCTCAAGATCGATAAAAATCATATAAATGTCTCTTCTTCTTTTTTTCTATATTTTCCTATTACTCTTCTCAAAAGATAGCTCACTTCCATTGTTGACCTACCAGGCATAAACCCAAATTAATTCTCTAACACCTCTGTTATATCTTGCAATCGACGTTCCAACACTCTTTTCCACACTTTCATTGTGTGACACATTAACTTAATTCCTCTATAGTTGTTGCAATTTTGGACATCTTTTTATTCTTATATATTGGCACTAAAATACTCTTCCTTCACTCCTCTGGCATTTTTCTACTTGACAAAATCTTGCTAAATAACCTAGTCAACCAAACAACCCCCTTCTTACCCAAACATTTACACGCATCAATAGGCATATCATCAAGTCCTAAAGCCTTATTCGATTTCATCTTCTTAAGTGCAAATTTCACTTCAAAGTTCTTAATCCTACGATAGAACCTATAGTCCTGGTTTTCCTTATTACTGCCTACTTCCTCTCATTTTGACCTACCTCCATTTTTCACATTTAACAACTTAGTTCTTCCATCTCTCCTTAATCTCTTCATCCTTCACTAATACCTTAGAGTCCTCACCCTTGATGCACTTAACCTGATTAAAATCTCTGGTTTTTATCTCTCTTGTCTTAGCAAGTTTGTATATCGTCTTCTCTCCCTCCTTGCTATCTAGTCTAGTGAATAGGTTTCAACTTAGTTCCTCTCACTACTTTTTGGACCCCCTTATTGGCCAATCTTTAGCGCTTAAGGTTTTTTTCAGTTCTATCAATCTGCCACTTTTTAAAGCTCTCTTTTTTTGTCTTTATTTCCGCTTGGACCTTCTCCCTCCACCACTAAGTTTCCCTAAAGTTGGGTTCCTTTCTTTTCGACTCTCGAAGAACTTCCTTTGAGATTCTCCTCATACAATTGACCATTAAGTTCCACATAGTGTTAGCATCATCTTCCAAGTCCCAAGTGCCTTTTTTATCTATTCTATTATTAAATGTGTCTAATTTATCCCCTTTTAGGTCTCACTATCTAGTCCTGCGACGCTCACTATCTTTCCGAGCTTGGTATTACTCTTTAAAGCATAAATCCAATATCAAAACCCTACATTAAGACGTTAGGCTCTCTCCAAGAATCACCAGTCCCCTTTTTTTACCAGAAACTAATCTATTCGGCGCCTCATTGACCTACTCTTGAAGGTTATCAAATGCTCATCTCTCTTCTTATACAAAGTAGTGGCAACCACTACGTTAGAAGCCAACACAAAATCTAAAACACTCTCTCCATCCTCATTTCTATCACCAAAACCATACCCACCATGCACCCTCTCATGACCTAGTTTATCTACTCCTATATGGCCATTGAAATCACTAGCTATAAATAGGTTCTCTCTTACGGGTATCTCCTGTAATACCTCATCTATTTGGTCCTAAAAAACTCTCTTAGTCTGATCATCTAATCCTACTTGGGAGGTGTATGCACTAATAACGTTCATTATATTCTCTTCAATAACTAGTATAACTAACATAATCATGTCACCTTTCCAAATGATCGTAACTACATTTTCTACAAGACCCTTGGCAACTATTATTCCTACCATATTCCTATGTCTATCCTTGCCACTATAATATAGTTTAAAACTGGTATCCTCTATTTCCCGAGCTTTCTCACCCGTCCACTTAGTTTCCTGTACGCAAGCTATACTAACTCTCCTCCTAATCATGACATCTACCAACTCCATAGTCTTACCAGTTAAAGTTTCCATATTCCATGTGGCTATCCAAAACCTATAATCTTCGACTAACTTCTTTATTCGCACTCGTCTAGAAAAATGCAGAAATCTTTGCCCATTTTTCACCGCAACCAGGCATTGATGTGGCATCCCTTGCTTACTTTTTGAAACACTTGGAGGCAAGCGCAACGCATCACTTAAGGAGAACGACCTAGAATATAATCGATTCAGAGTATTAGGTTTCATGTCATAAAAGATCCGAGCAATTTTTTTACGTGTTAGCTGTCAACTACCTAACACACAACCCTCCTCCTTTACCTTGGTTTAGGACTGGCAGAGTTGTTAACCAACCCCGACGGGGTTCTGTCTGTCTCTCTTTGTATACATATATTTATATATTAAAAAAGAAAAAAAATAGTATGAAATTCAAAACTTTAAGGGAGGCAGGCATACTCATAAGTGTGAAACTAAGTATAGTTTTTTCAAATCTTAAGAGATGGGAGTGTAATTTGTTCAATAAGTAATGGACATAAGCTTGAACAATGAGGGCATTGGTTGCTTAATAAAACACTAATTAAGAGTTTGGAAGTAAAAATTTAGAAATAAATAAGGTTTTACAGATGAAATATGTAAGTTGCTAAAAGTGTTATTATTATATTTTTAGCGACGAAATTAGACATTTAATTAGGGGTGAGCAGCGGATATACCGATCCGCCAAACCCGACCGAACCGAACCGATCCGCCGCATTTTGGACGGATGCGTGATGACGAGCGGACGGTTGCGGATTGATTTTCTCCAATCCGCCAATTTGGTGGACGGATGGCGGATTTGAGGTTCCTTTGGCCGCAACTGAACCGCCAAACCACGAGCACCCTTAGTAATTTATAAGACTTTGTGTTTTCAATTTGTTTAAATATTTTGTTTGTGTTTTCAATTGAAAAAGAGTTCAAATATTCTGTTAAAAAAAATTCAACTTGAATATATTTTTTGAATTGAAAAAAAATAAACGTATTATTTATCTATATTTTTTGGTTTTTAAATCTAACTCTAAAAGTAATAAATAGAAAATATGATATATGCTGATTGGTTTTTGTTTTCAAAAACATATATAAATGTAACAACAAAGAGACATACAATCTCTACTATTGCTCTGTTCATGGTTTTGGTGGTTTGAATTATTTTTATATTTTAAGAACCACAGGTTGTAATATTTTATGTGGATGAGGCATGCTGTGATTGTAATAGGTGGATGGGGCATGCAGTGATTGTGATATTCTAAAGTTTCAAACTTTCTTTCTTTGGATGAGGCATGCAATAATTATAATACTTTTTTAAGTCATTGACTGTAATACTTTCTCTTTTTTTTTTTTTTTGTTTTTTTTTTTTTTTTTTTTTTTTTTTTTTTTTTGAGGAAGTGCACAAGTTGAACTATGTTGAAAATTTATAAAATTTCAAACCGCTAAACCGATTCGCATCCATCCGCCAAACCGCCAATCCGCTCAATCCACATCCGCCGGATTGGCGGACGGATGTGGATTGATTTTTTCTAATCCGCCAATCTGGCGGACGAATGGCGCATTGAAGGTTCTGTGGCCACAACCGACCCGCGCCCACCCCTACATTTAATAATGAATTTTTAGCTTTTTAGAATAAAAGTTTTATCTGAAAACATTTTGACACTAAATTGTTTCGTTCCTAAATGCGTATTTATTAGTTATATTTTCAAAATGTTGTCATTATTTTATTTTTTTTTTAACTTTTCGGGTTGGATTTTTCGTGATGACGTCTCTTAATATTTTTTGAAACAAAATTTTTATTTTTTGAAATGAAACACTATGGTCCCTATCACCTATATATGTTGTATGAATTTTTTTTAATGTTGAAGTTGATAATTAAAATGTATACATTAAAAATTGAGACATTTATTCATAAATCCCTCTTCACTTATTTATGTTTCACTTAGAATACTTTGTTTTTTTATGTTCCAAAGAGTAATTCTACTTACACCATCATTCTATCTCTTTACACTCATAATTTTTTTTTCTTTTTTTATTGCAATTTTATCCATATTTAAAATTATCAAACAATCCCCCAAACCCAACCCTAATTCTAACCCACCCACCTTTTCACCACCGGTAACCACCACTTCACTACTATCAATAACCTCAATTAACTTTCATCTCTGGCGACTTCACCACCTCCGGCTAGCCCATTCTCCCCTACCAACGACTCCCATTCCAACATCGACATTTCCTCCTCATCCACCGATGACTCAACCCACCATCCCAACGACGACATTTCCTCCTCATCTACCGACAACTCAACCCACCATCGTGACCCAATCATGCCTTCATCGTGAACTAGTTTCTTCCCTCACCTCACCATCGAAACTCAGCTCCGCCCTTCGCCGCCCCATCATGAACAGTACTACCGCCTTGTCGTGAACTACTTTGCCGCTGCTTACTTTCGCCATCACGACCCAGCCCCTCCGCCATCTTCTTTTTCTTCTTCTTTAATTTACTAGATCTTTCTCTCACTTCTTGTTCTTCTTTTTATTCTTCTCTTCTTCTTGTTCTTCTTATTTTTCTTCTAGATCTATAGAGTTCTAGACCATACCCCTCTCTCTCTCATTCATGATAAAATGAAGCAACACTGGTTTACGATTGCTATAGGTTTGAGAAGCACGACGGGAGAAAGTATGAGGGGCATGGTTGGGTCAACGGGGAAGAAAAGGGTAGTGAAGGGTGACTGGGGGGTTCACCATAAGAGGAAGGGGGTTGGGGAGAGAAATTGCCGGTGGGTTATGCCGGAGTGGTGCTGAAAATAATTATTAGGATGGGGGTAGGGTTTGGGTATGAAAAGATAAAAGGGTAAATTTGAGAAAGCTAGGGAAATAGATGATATCGATTTTAAACTATATTATAATAGCAAGGATAGACATAGGAATGGGGTAAGAATAATAATTGCTAAGGGTCTTGTAGAAAATGTAGTGGCGGTCATTAGGAAGGGTGATAGGATTATGTTGGTTAAACTAGTTATTGGAGAGAATATAGTGAATGTTATTGGTGCATATGCTCCAGAAGTAGGATTAGATTATTAGACTAAGAGAGATTTTTTGGACCAAATAGATGAGTTATTACAAGAGATACCCGTAAGAGAAAACCTAGTTATACGGGATGATTTCAACGGCCATGTAGGAATAGAAAAACTAGGTTATGAGAGGATGCATGATGGGTATGGTTTTGGTGATAAAAATGAGACTGGTGAGAGTATATTAGATTTTGCATTGGCTTCTAACTTAGTGGTGGCCAATATTATGTATAAGAAGAGAGATGATCATTTGATAACCTTTAAGAGCGGGTTAATTAGGAGCCAAATAGACTACTTTCTAGCAAGAAAAATAGATCGTCTAAAATGCAGTGACTATAAGGTGATTCTTGGAGAGAACTTGACGTCTCAACATAGGATTTTGGTAATAGATTTATGCTTTAAAAGGAAATACCAAGCTAAGAAAGATAGTGGGCGTCGTATGACGAGACGATGGGACCTAAAAGGGGATAAACTAGAAATATTTAAGAATAGAATGGTTAAAGAAGGTACTTGGGACTTGAAGGATGATGCTAACACTATGTGGAACTCGATGAACAATTGTATAGCAAAATCTCAAAGGAAATTCTTGGAGAGTTGAAAGGAAAGGGACCCAACTCTAAAGAAACTGAGTGGTGAAAAAAGAAGGTTTAAGCGGTAGTAAAGATGAAAAAAGAGTACTTTAAAAAGTGACAAAATGATATAACTGAGAAAAATCTTAAGAGCTACAAATTGGCTAATAAGAAGTTCAAAACAGTAATGAGGGAGACTAAGTTGAAAGCCTATGATGACCTATACACTACACTAGATAATAAGGAGGGAGAGAAGAGGATATACAAACTTGCTAAGATAAGATAAAGAAAAACAAGATATTTTAATTAGGTTAAGTGTATCAAGAGTAAGGACTCTAAGGTGTTGGTAAAGGATAAAAAGATTAAGGAGAAGTGGAAGAACTCTCTTGAGAAATTAAATGAGAAACATGACAGTAGGTCAAAAGGGGGAGGAAGTAGACAATAATAAGGAAAATCGGGACTACAGGTTCTATCGTTGGATTAAAAACTTTGAAATGGATATTGCACTTAAGAAGATAAAATCGAATAAGTGTAACAACCCGAACCCATGATTAACGTTAATCCATACTTAATTATACCTAATAAATAATTAAAGTAAATTGTTGCATCATATGTTGCCTTATATGTGTTTATATCTGTTTAACATAGAAAGATCTGTTCATGTTTCCGTTTCAGTTGCGAATTGAAGGCCTTATCGGCATTCAATTCACAAATTAACTTGATTTATGTGTCGATTAGAATTTTTAGAATTTTATGGTAGGTTTAATTATAATTCAATTCGGAACAATTAAATTAGAGTAATTAATGCTCAATTAAGACTAAGTGATGAATTCCTTAATCCAAGCCTAACTAAAGCACTAGTGGACTCTTATATGCATCCTTACACTCTCATTTCATTCTTTTTGAGCTACAAACGTGGGGAAAGAGAGAGAGAGAGACCAAGTGACAGTGATTTCAACAAGGGAGAAGCGATGAATTGCTAGGAATTGTTGGAAACTTAAGGAGAGTTTAGAAATTTAAACCTCTACACTTGTGAATCCAAAGTATAAGGTAAGAATTCAAGCCTTTAGTCTTGCTCTTGAGTTGGTAAGTTCATGAATACAAGAGAATTAAGTTGAAATTGAAGTAGAATGAAGGAGTATAAATCACACCATGCATGCATGCATATTTCATGACATTTTAAAGTTATCTTCAAAGATTTTCTCTTATGCATGTTGTAATTCTAGCATGGTTTGAAGAATTCATACCATTCCTCATCATTGGACCTCATTTGATCATGTTTTGGAAGCCATGAACCCAAGTGAATACATGCATGTCGTGTTTATATCATGTTCTTACATTTCAAGTTGAATTTTTGCACAATTGACTTACTCTTAGGCCTTGATTTTGTGAAAACATCTTTAATTCTTAATGTTTTCAAAGTCTAAACTTGTTTTCTCAAGTTTTGGGGTCCAAAAGTTGTGTTTTGATGAGTTAGATTTGAATTTTAAGCTAAGAAGTGCAATCTGGAGATTCCAGATTTTGCACTTCCGCTCAAGCGAAGGAATCCACGCTTGAGCGGCCACTCTGAGTGCGAGTACTTCACTCAAGCGACCAGAAGTCCGCTCGAGCGTAAAATGAAAGCTCCCAAAAGTTCTTATGTTTTGCAGTCCGCTCGAGCGACAAAAGTTGCGCTCGAGCGAGGACATGTCTCTCACGCTCGAGCGAGCATCGAGCGAAAAAAACAAACAACCAGCACTTTTACAAAATTTTACAGACCGCTGGAGCGACCAATCTTGCGCTCGAGCGACCACTCACATTTTGCATGTCCGCTCGAGCATAGCAAGTTGCGTTCGAGCGAGGACCCTGTTTTCAGCAATTTTTGTTAAGTATTTTCAAGTGCATTTTTGCATCTTCTTTCCATCCTAGGCATTCCTAGGCCAAGTTTAAGACACTATAATGAAGATAAAGAAATAGTAACACACCAAGATAAAAAAGAACAAAGTAAATGTTTTCGGGTGTGTAATTCAATATGAATTCGTTTTGTACCTGTGTAGGTCACACGCCATAAGATATCTGAGTTGCCTACTCTATTCGTCTATTTGGAGCCACCTGTTATTTGTGAGTAATAACTCTGTAAAGTTATGTTAAACTTAATTATTTTTTGATGATACGACACGATTAGTTTCTGAAATGCTATGTTTTGTGTGAATGAATAATTGTCCAAATTTCTAAAATGTATTCATGATATCCTTAGCATCATATGATATGCGTCCCTTTATGGGTCATCAGGTCCCTTTATGGGTCATCGAAATCCCTTTACGGCCGTCCCTTTATGGATCATCAGAAACGTCTCTGTGCACACGAGTCATCGGAATGCCTTATGGTTGTCCCTTTATGGGTCATCAGAATGCCTTCACGGCTGTCCCTTATGGGTCATCGGATTTGTTGATGCTAATGGATGTGCCACGTACTATGATGTGAAATGTATAAACTCTAAAAATGAATATGATCAAGTATATGAATCTGTTTCTGATTTGAAATCTGTATATGCAAAAAACTCTAATTTCTAACTTTTTGATGGACATCATTCATTAAAATCTTTACCTTGTTATTATTCACTGGGCTCCAGCTCACTATTTATATTATTTATGTATGTAAGTGATCAGGCGCGAGACCAAGCCCAGAGTTGATGGCCTAAGATTCCGTTTTGTCAGCCACCCTTTATGTCTCCCGAGGAGGTTCCAGATCATGTCAAATCCCATGGCTATGTTTTTGTGTTTAAGACTTTGGTTCTTTTGTTTTAATTATGGGTAAATTTTCTACTTATATGTATAGTACTTGGAGTGACGTGTATTAACTGTATCTTTTGACGTCACACACATCTTTATTGAAGTTTAAGAATATCTGTCTCATATATGTCTTCACAGCTCAATGGACTATGTATATTTCTATTTATTGTTTCTGCAGCCCCTTATTATATGTTTTTCTGTTAAGAGGCCTTCGGTAATCCAAGGGTTACTGGTCAGTTACGACACTAAACCTATAGGGACGGGTTTGGGTCGTGACAATAAGGCTTTAGGACCCGATGATATCCCTATTGAAGCTTGAAAATGTTTGGGTAAGAAAGGGGTTGTTTGGTTAACTAGGTTTTCTAGCAAGATTTTATTGACTAGGAAAATGCTAGAGAAGTGGAGGAAAAGTATTTTAGTGTCAATCTATAAGAATAAATGAGATGTCCAGAACTACAACAACTATAGATGAATCAAGCTAATGTGTCATTTAATGAAAGTGTGGAAGAGAGTGATGGAACATCGATTGCGAGATATAACAAAGGTGTCAGAGAATCAATTTGGGTTTATGCCTAGTAGGTCAACAATGGAAGCGATCTATCTTTTAAGGAGAGTAATAGAAAAGTATTAAAAAAAAATAAAAAATAAAAAATATTCCTATGGTTTTTATCGATATTGAGAAAACATATAATAGAGTGCCTCAGGATATAATTTGGTGGGTGTTAGAGAAGAAAGGGGTAACAAAAAGTTACATTAATGTGATTAATGATATGTATCAAGGTGTGATGACCACTATTAGATCGCTTGTTAGATAGACAATTAAATTTTCAATTACTATGGGGTTATACCAAGGATAAATCTTAAGTCCTTATTTTTTTGCTTTAGTTATGGATTAATTGACGAGAAATATTCAGGATGATATGCCATGGTGTATGCTTTTTGCAAATGATATTGTGTTAGTAGATGAGATTAGAAAACGAGTTAACACTAAGTTCGAGACTTTGAGAGAAGCACTTGAATCTAAAGAATTTAGGATAAGCAGAACTAAGACAGAGTACATAGAATGTACAATAACAATGGAAGTACAGAGGAAATGAAGATTGAAAGCTAAGAACTATCTAAGAATGAACATTTTCGTTATTTAGGATTGATTATCACAACGGCTGGCGAGATTAGAGTGGATGTCGTCTATAGAATCAATGCGGGATAACTTAACTGATGAAGTGCATTTGAGATACTATGCGATGAACGAATACCCACTAGACTCAAAGGGAAGTTCTGTAGAACGGCTATTAGACTGGCGATGTTGTATGGGTCAGAATGTTGAGCAACTAAAAAACAACATGTAGATAAGATGAGTATTGCTGAGATAATGATGCTAAGGTGGTTGTGTGGTAAGACTAGAAAAAAATAGAGTTAGGAATGAGTATATTCGAGAATGGGTAGGAGTAATATCGATAGAAGATAAGTTGAGAGAGAATAATTGAGATGGTTTGGTCATAATATAACGAAAACCAATAGAGGCTGTACTAAAAAGATGCGATACAATGATGGTAGATAGAAGTTTTAGGGGAAGGGGCAGACATTGATTAACGTGGGCTACTGTAGTAAATAGAGATATGAACCTCTTTGATTTGACTAACGAAATGACCTTGGATAGAGTTGAATAGAGAAGAATGATTCATGTAATCGACCACATTTTATGGGACTTAAGACTTAATTTGGTTTGGTTTGGTTTGGTTTGGTTTGGTTTTAATAGGTGTAATGCGAAGAAAATAAATTTTCAAATTTTTAAGAATGGTGTAAAAAGAAAATGAGTGTAAGGAGTTTATTTGGTGGTGTAAGTAGAATTTTCATATTCCAATAAGTTCTATGGATGATATAATTATCAAAATACTCCTAATAATAATAGGGTGAAGTGTGCATTAATATTTACATTGACAGTGTAAATGTTCCATGATGTGAACATTCACATTGTCAAATTTATTTAATGTGAATGTTCACATCACCAAGTTGCTAAGGGTTCAAATTTGTAAAGGTAAAATTATCTATAAAATACCTTAAATATGATAATTAAAATTTTATAAATCAAATATCTAAAATAATAAGACTTATTAAAATATAATAATATCTTATAAATTAATTAGAATACAAGTACTTGTAAGAGAATCTTCTAAAAAATTTCCTTAAAATATCTTGCCTACATTAAATAATAATTTTTTATTTAGTTACTGCATTTACATTATTTTTATCTCATTGACTATGAGAACATTATTAGATAGTTTCAACTATAGTGTGATGTTGACTATGACCTTATTTGGAAAGTTAACTATTTTAATAGACTATTTTAGTTTTTAATTATTTTAATAGGTTAAAATATTTGTATTTGGGAAGAGGGTTAGATTTTTTTTATAGTTGAATGCGATGCTTGTGAGAGAAAAAGTGAAATGATTATAGATTTGACATGACATTTTGTCCTATTGATTATTTTAGATTATTTTATCATTCTGTAGATATTAGCCCCAAAAAAATCAATTTTTAGTTTCCCAAACACTCCATATGTGTGCTCCCGATGAAAGACATTTTGTAACCCAGACTTATCATCTCTAACGGTGCATCAATTTTTTCATCAAATTTGAGTAAAAGTTTCATTTAATATCAAGTGCTCCAACGAAGAATTTTGGAGCTTCATCAGAACACCGATTGACCGACGTAAAAAAAAATTTGTTTTTTTTTTTTTTTTTGGCCTTGAGGTGGTCGACCGGGCGGTTGACTAGCCAGTATAATTTTTTTACAAATTTTTGCCTTAAGGTGATCATCCGGGAGAACATTTGGGAGGACATCCAAGGGACATTTGGTAATGAAAATCAAACGGCTATAAACAGTGATTTGATGAAAGACACATTTGTCCGCAGTTTAATGAAAGAAAAGTGAAATTTTGGATTTGATACTTATTTGATAAAACCGTTGGAGTAGAAGAAAAGTGTCATTTTTCATCAAATTCAAATTTGATGACAAGTGTGAGTAATCATTGAAGATGGTCTTAGTCACCTCTTATTTTCAATTACATAACAAATGTGAATTATCATATTTCACTCGTAAGGTTTGTTAGACTTATTTATTTTGATGATTTATTTAATTATGTTTTAATTTATTTGAAAGAGAAAAATAGAATCCAAAATTTATTTTGATGATTTATTTAATTATATTTTAATTTATTTGAAAGAGAAAAATAGAATCAAAATTTATTTTGATGATTTATTTGAAAGAGAAAAATAGAATCAAAATTTATTTTGTCCCATTATTTCTCACCTAAACCTTTATCCTAAATGTTGTTAGAATGTATTTAATATTTGATTAAATCAGGAGTTCAAACAGTCCAAAACAAAAGTTCAAACAGTCCAGCACAGTAGCAGGACAAAAAGTTCAAAATGTTCAAGTGGAAGATATTCAAATTTGTAATGATGGAGTGGAAGATATTCAAATTAGTAATGATGAAGTACAACGGTTATAAACGGTTATAAATTCAAATGAATACAATGGCTATAAACGGCTATCAGTTTTATTATATATACCAAAGTCTCTAATGTAAACAAGTCACAAAAAAAAAACATAAAATATTTTTGATCTAAAATTATTCTCATCTATTCTCTTAAAAAAAATTTGAGAAGTGTTCTTCAATTTTTGCTTTCATCCTCTCTCAGAAATTATACATTAAGTCGTATAGCTTTAAGCCCATCTTTCCTGTGTGAGGTTTACAGAAAATCTAGAGCTTCATTTTATATATCTATCTTTGAGAGATAATTCTTGTAGCTTTCTGTAAAAGCAAAAATACTTTCTTTTCAACCTTGTAAGAATGTAGTACACTCAGTGTTCTTGACTTAGAAAGTCAGTGTTAAATTTGTGAAGGATTGCTCCATCTGTGAAAAGGTTGCTAGCACCCTGTGAAGCTAGAGTATAGTGGAAAATCTCAAATAAAGCTTGAGGAGTGGACGTAGGTCAAGTTGAAGCCGAACCACTATAAATTTGTTTGCATCTCTCTCCCTTATCTCTTTATTTTATTTTGAATTGCCATAGCTATATCTCACATTTTTACTGTGCTAAAATCATTAACTGACATAGTTGTTAAGACACTTGTTTTATTTATTTTTATTTCATTAATTATATTTATCTATTGTGCTAGTCATAATTTTTATTAGGGTATTATTAATTTTAATTATAAAAACCTAATTCACCCCCTCTTAGGTTGTTTTTTGGGTAACAAGGTTTTTTGTTATGTCATTAATTTATATTACTACATAAATAATATCACATAATGTGCTTAGAGTATCCAATAATTAAATTATTTTTTTTATCGGCAAAAGTTAGTTGTTAGTTATTATATTAGTATTTATGGGAGTCAGACTCCTCGCCCTTTGCAAAGCACCAAGTGTTTATTCCCTTAATTCAACTTCCCTAAAGAGAGTTGAATACATTACCTTCCCCTGGGAATTAAGCCTTTAGGAAAGTTATAGTGGTCAGCTAAGCTAGACCTAGTTGGTTATCCAATAATTAAACTTAACCACATACTTTAGGAAAATTTTACTATACACATCACTCTTGTGGTATGTACCATATGCACCAATTACGATGTTTGTAATGTTTGCGTATAACCTATTCTGGTATTAGTTATAATTAAATTAAATTTGCTGTGATATTAATTATAATATTAGTTTGATTATGTATGTCTTATGTAATATTTGATTATGACTCAATTTTTTTTTAGTTACAACATTAAAAGAATTCAATTATGACATTTATAATGATTAATTTATAAATATCATAATTTACATATAATACATATATTTAAAAATGGGGGAATTACTTAACAGTGAAGCAGAAAAAAAAAATACAAACATATAAGATATAAGTGATTTTGTTATGAGGTGTAAGTAAAAAATTATAGGGATGCAAGTCTCATTTGTAACCTTTTATATTTGTGTATTTTTTTTTTTTCCTATTACACTACTAAGAAATTAAAAAAAATAAATAAATAAACACTTCAACACATCTTTTCAAAAAAGTAAAACAAAACAAAATAAATAAAACGCTCAATCAATGAGCCAAACAGTGTCTTATTCCTACCCTAAAACCCACCCTCAATTACAGGGTTTCTGCCAAAATCTGCAGAATAGTAAATAGACAAAATCTAATCCTTTTCACTGTTCAGTACGTGCATCATCTCCATCACCCTCCTTACTGTCTCAATGACTACTATTATAATCTACTCTCTCAAAATAGGGGACCTGGGGAGTGTGTTGTGCCATGTGAGATTCACTGAGACTTACAAGTATATTTTGATTGTTTGAATCATCTGTACTGCAAAATTTATCAAATATAATGGCCTTGTTTGGTTTAATTCTCAAAACATAATTTTTGAAAAAAATTTAAAATTTTGTTTGGTTGAAATTTTTTTTAAAAAAATTTCTAAAATCACTCTCTCTTATATATCAATCAGTCACTTTTTTTCTTACACAAATCAACTCAACTACAACAAATATCAAATCATCCCAAACTCTAAAACTATTTTCAAAATATACAATCAAACAAACCAAAAAAATTTCTAAATTTTTTCCCTAAATTTTTTTTGAAAATGTATCTCAGAACCAAACACACCCAATATTTATATAAAAAATCAAATTAATCGGACATATATAATCCGATGATTAAGTTTTAACTGTTTTAAAATGAATTATTAAAATTATTTTTATCATTTATTTTTTAAAAACAAATTTCGTTCTTTTTAAGCTTATAAATATTTAATTAATCTAATTTTTTTCATGAATTCAACGAATCATAATGACATGAGCTGGGAACAAGGTCCATGGACTCTCACAATACCATGTTGTGCCTTATAGTTATAGACAATATAGGGTAAATTATATCATTCTTTCGTAAAATTTTAAAAAAAAAGTATATTAAAATTTGTAATTTTAATAGATAAATATTGATTTATGTAAAGTATATATTTTCATGTAAAATAGATAATAATTGGCTATTTTAATATATTTTTCATTCATATTATAGGGCTCATTTAAAAATTTGGCTATTTTAATTAACTTTTTTGCTATTGTAACCTAGCATAAAAAATTGTGTTTGAGATGATAGTTGGCACTTTTTATAGTTGATTAAATGATTATGAGAGAAAAAATAAAATAAAATGATTATGATTTGATTATGATATTTTATCTTATTAACTATCTTATTTTAATAACTATTTTAGCTATTCACCCAAAAAAGTATTTTAACCAAAAAAATCACTAACCTAAACTTCCCAAACACCTCCATATAAGCCTCTTTTGACAAAAAGATTAAAAATAATTTTTTTAACTTATAATAAGTACCTCTATTTTTTTATATAATTTTTTAAAAAAATCAAAAAAAATTAAAAAATTAACTTTTAACTTTTAAAACTGGCTATGGTATAAAATTCATATATGATATATATATATATACATAAGAGAGAGAGAGAGAGAGAGAGAGAGAGAGAGAACAAAAGCGAAGTGTCAAGGGGGACAGGTTTCCTGTTATGGGGGTCTAAAACAACAGCGGCAATACCTTAGTTGGCCATTAATATGAAATGGGACCTAACACTCTCACCTAACCATAAGATGACATAACCCTACCCAACCCTCTCTTATCTTTCTTTACTTTAGAACACTTTTCTTTTGATATCTTTTTTATTTGACAATTGACAAAGAGGAAAACCCTTTTCCATTTAATGTTTGTTTTCCCCTTGTGTTACTATACCATCACTTTTCCATCCATCCATCCATCCATCCATCCATAAGACCCATTCAAAAGAAGCTTTTCAACTTTCTGCGTCAAACAGTACTAGTTCTAGACAACCATCTGATTTCTTTAAGTCATCTCTCTCTCTCTCTCTCTCTCTCTCTCTCCACAATACACACCAACACACACAGGTACACAGATTTCAAAGAGGTCAATCTAATACACACGATTCTGCATTCAATTGCCCATGTTTCCTGCTCTCATCTTTTTTCTCATCAAAACCCTTAAAAACAAGCAAGTCACAACTTCAACTGCAACACAGCCCAACTCTCTCACTGTCACTCTCCCTCTCTCTCTCACTCTCTCTCTCTATCTATTAATTCTACTGCAAAATGGGTGTTTGGAAGAGACATCCTCCTCTATTAATTCAACTAGTTTGGGTGGTTATGGTGTTGTTGTTGATGTTTATTGTTGGTGATTGCCAGGGTTCAAGAAGCACAAGCACAACAAATGTAGTATTCAAAGTGAAGCCCAAAACGGTGACGTCCCAGTCTCAGAATTCAGTAGGAGGCCACTTCTTGGGGTTCTTGCCCAAAAGAATTCCCATACCTGCCTCTGGTCCATCAAGAAAGCACAATGATATTGGAATCACATCATCATCATCATCATCACCATGAACACACAAAGCTAGCAGAACCAAGAACAGAGAAAGATCAACCAACATCTCTTCACTTCACTGCCAAAATTTGCTGAGAATTTTTTGACTCTTCAAAAAGGTGACATCCTAGT
>JAPPVO010001595.1:0-19375 GCA_030407325.1 Camellia japonica | reverse complement strand
CTAAACCAAATTAAACTTTTTTTCCAAAACCAATTGGGTCCCACACTCCAATAAGGAGGTATACCCAATAGAAGGGGCGGGGCAACGACGTCCTCTTCCTCTTCTCTCAGCCCTTCTCTCTCTCTCTCTCTCTCTCTCTCTCTCTAACTCTCCTCCATGAGTGAAACCCAGAAATTTGAATTTCGAAATTTTTTTTTTTAATTTACTCACCAAAACGACGTCGTTTTGGTGAGTGGCCCACGTGTTGGCTGCCTCTCATTCATTGTAGGAGGTCATTGTAGGGTATTACTTTAGAGGATCCTAACGCATTGAAAAATAGTACTGCTATTAGCACCTACCTTTTTTCTTTAGACCCCATCTCGTTTATTCTTTTTAATTTCAATTTTGTCCAAACATGAAGTTACATTTTACCCAAATCCCTAACATTCTAACCTAATTTTCCAAACCCTAGCCCTAACTCTAATTTCCCAAATCCTAACCCACCAACCTTTTCACCACCATCTCTACCAGCGATCGATTGGTGTTTTGAAAAATTCAACCACTCTCCAAAATTCTCTAATTCCTCTTCGCCAAATCACACACGAATATATGCCCCCTTCCCAAACCCCTTCAATCTTCAATACCCAGATCTCATTTTCTCTCACTTTCTCTCAAATTTCTCTAAAGATTAACCAATTTCTCCCATGTTTTTCCAATTGTTTTTGTTTGTCTGCAACAAGAACACCTCAAATCCTTTATCAGTTTGTTCCATAATCTGGTCTTATCATGAGGTTATAGCTTTCAATTCCCTTCTCTCTCTCTCTCTCAAATTGTTTTTTTTTAATTTATATTTTGATCCTCTTTATTACTAAGTCTTTCTTCAATTCAAAATTTCAAGCCATTCATTAACTTTCATCAATTCCTTTGTCAACCCAACAAATCCCTTTCACTTTCTCGGAAACCAATCATTATTTTCTTCCTTAAAATCCTCATTTCCCATAAATCCTAGGTTTCTTTTATTTTCTGTGTGTTTTGAATTCAGTTTTCATTTGTTCTTGGTGTTCCAACTTGAAATTCCCATTTGGGTCTGCCCAGTTTTGCTGAGAGTTTAATTATGGAAATTCAAAAAGACAAAGTAAAGTTCAATATAAGAGGCAAGATCTTCGAAACCACATCAACAACCCTAGCCAATGTTGGCCAAAAAGGGAGTCGCAGTGGTCAGAGGTTTTGGAAGGGTAGCCGCTGGTAGGGGAGGTGTTGGGAGGTCACCGAAGAGGTAGGACTGCAAGTGGTAGGAAAATTGCAAAATAAAAATAAAAATTAAGGGTCAAAAAGATGGTGGGTATAGTTGGTATTAAGGTAGGGGTTCAAAGAGAAAAGGAAGAGGATTCATTTTACCGCATGAGGGTTAAAAAAAATGAGGGGCCAAAGAAAAGAGGTAGGTGCTAATAACTGCTCTCATTGAAAACAATCCCTTGTTTAGTAAAGGGAAATTCACTATTTTGCCCTCTGCTTTCTTGTTTGGCAACTCAATATTTTAGCCTAAAAATCAAAGTCATTAAAAAAAACTAAAAAGTCAAAGATTTCTTTTTCTTTTTACTTTTTGCATATTTTTTTTTGAAAAAATTAAGAAGTCATTCCAAATATACTAATTTTTTTTACCTCATATTTTAGTTGAAAAGTTAAAAAATTACTAAAATAACATGTTCTCGAATGAGTTACTTACTACACTAGGTTAGTATCATCTTTCCTCCGCCATTATATTTTTAATTCTTTCACATTTTTTAATCTTTGTAATTCTTTATATCAAAATAATTTAATGTAAAAATAATTTGATCCCTTTTACAAAATAATGGAAAAATTACATGAAAAAAAAAACAAAAAAACAAATTTTGACCCTAATTTTTAATTTTTAATTCTGTCAATTTAAATTATAATATGTTGATTTATTTTCAATCTAAACCATCAGTCTATTATCGTAAAATAAAACTGACAAAAAATATTATTTTAATTATTAAACTCACTGTAAGTGTATATAAAATGTCTAAAATACCATTTTTCGATCAAATTTACTTAATAGAAATAGACAAATGGTTTAAATTAAAAATAAGTTAAAAGTTTATAATTTAAATAAATAAAATTAAAAACTCATGGTTTATTTTTTATACGAATCAAACTCTAATTTTTTTTTAAAATTTTTTTTCTCAAACTTAATATATTAAATTTAATTTAGGATAAAAGATAGTTTTAGTACCTAAAGTATACATTATTTTTCATTTTAGTCCATTAAGTTTCAATTTTATTATTTTGGTCCTCAAAGTTGTCATTCCGAATCAATTTGGTCCTAGCCTAGCCTCAAGAGTAACGCCCTTCTTTTAGCTTAGAGTGGAGCTCATAGGTCTAACGTCCGTCTACATTGGTAACAAAAATATGAATAAAAGACAGTTTAAGTTCATAAAGTACGCATTTCTTGTCATTTTAGTCCATCAAGTTTTAAATTTGTCATTTTAGGTCTTAAAGTTGTCAAATTTGGTCCTAGTTCAAATTGACAATTTTGAGAATCAAAATATCAAAGTTTAAATTGCAGAACTAAAATGACAAGAAATACATTCTTTAGGGATCATAATTATTTTTTATCCAAGAATGAAATACTTTTTCAGTTATCAATATAAACGGACGTTAGAGGTAAAACTAAATTGACTCAAATTAACAACTTTAATGATCAAAATGATGAAATTAAAATTTGAGAGATTAAAATGACAAAGAACTCATACTTTGAAAACCAAAACTATGTTTTATCCTTTAATTTATTTGCAAAAGTTTACAAATAAATTCAATTTGTATTTGAAATACCAGTTACAAAATCGAGTTTAAAAAATTAACAATATTTGAGTTGTGCCTTAGTGTTGATGAAAACAAGAAGGTCAACAATTATAATTATTCTCTTATTAATAGATTAATAGATTAATTTGCTTCTTTTAACTTTATCAATTTCTACAATGACTTATAATGAAAATTGTCCACACAGGAGTACACAAAAAGTACTTTTATTTTTATTTTTATAGTTGCATGAAAATTGAAAATTGTAGATTAAAAATTAAGTATTGAAAATTGAATATTAAATTTTTAAGCTGAAAAATTGTTTGATAAAAAATTAAGTACTGAACTAAAAATATATTGTTTGATATGTATAAAATTAAATTTAAAATTTATTATTTTTAAATTGTATATTTCAATTTTTATATGGTAATGGTGGTGGAGATAGTGGTGGAGATAGTGGTGGTAGCAGTAGACTTGATGGCAGTTTTGATTGTGGTAGCGGTAGCAATAGTAAAGATAGTAAAATAATGGTGATGCTTATGGCAACAGTAACAACGGTGATGAAGGTGATGGTACTAGTGGTGGTGGCGATGGTGCATGTTGGCGGCGACAGCGGCGGTATTGGTTGGTAGTAGCATGATGGTGGTAGTAGTGGTAGCAGAGGTATGATGGTGGTAGTTGTGATGGTGGTGGTGGTAGTAATGAATTTATAATAGTGTACATCAATACTTATATTTAGTATTTATAAATTCAATTAGAATGAAGTAAATCTCATATGACTTGTCGTTTGGCAAACTTGGCTTTTTGATTTTTTTGATTTTTCTAGCTTAGGACTTTTTTGACTTTTCTAGCTTAGGACTTTTTTGTTCATTTGGTTTTCTTGTTTGGTTTTTTTAGCTTTTTTGCATTGGAATGACAAAATTGCCCTCCACTTGGAAATGATGCTTTTTTGACTTTTTGTTTGTATATGGGTCCATTTGGTAATTTTACATCAAAAGTCAAGTGTTTTGTCATTTTGTAATTTTGTGACTTTTTTTTGTCCTTATGTACTTATTTAGTCCCAATATGTTTACCAAATTAAGGCTTACCAATTTTTTTAAATTTTAACTTTCATTTTAAGAAATACTAAAATTTTTAAGTAATATTAATTATGATTATCAAATAAACTTAATTATTATCATTTAATACATTTAATTTTAAATAGTGAATTAAATTATCAAACACTTTTAAAATTAAAATCATGTGTCCATCCTTACTCGCACAAGACATGATCAGAGAACGTCCCGATGTTTGGTAATAGAATCAAGCACTTTCCAAACTTAATCCATAAGTGTTTGTTTGGCATGTGTTATTTTAACACATTATTTTATTTGGGTTACAATCATCTTATTTGACTCATATCACGATTCTATCATATCATTTCAAACTCAACTCATATTTCACGTTTTTTTTTTTGTAAAAAGTCAAAAAATATACTAGTCTAACACTGTGATAACTGTCTTGTACTATGTTAATTAATCATGATTACGTTTGTAATTATGTGCTTAATTTGAATTTGGGTGTTAATTGCATGATTATATGTGATTTTGGCTTTGTATCTGTTCACCGTAGGAAAATCTGTTTGATTTTCTGCTTTGGAATTTAAATTGAAGACCTTATCGGCCACAGAAACCGAAATTGCTTACGCCATTGTGATTAGCATAATTTTTAGAGCCTACGGTGAAATTTAATTGAAAACTGATTCAGAATGAAATAATTGGTTTCAACTGATTGAATTAAGGACCATAAATTAATCCTAATCAACTTTGATTAAGGAAGCCTGTATAAGGGACCCAACTACACTTAAGCTCATTCTTTGAGCTCAAAGAATCTAAATTTGCTCTCTAAAGAGAGAGAGAACCGAATTTAGAAAGAGAGAAGGGCCAATCTTGAAGATCTTGCTAAAGAGTTCAAGCTTTGAAAGGCTAGGCTCAAGAATTTGCTACTATTTGGAAGATTGGACCTCTAGGTGAGTATTTGAGCATAAATTCATGAGTATAAGTTTGTAAATTTGTGTATTCAAGCTAGTTGGGTAATCAAGAACATAAATTGAGATGAAATTGATGAATTTGAAGTTAATATACACATGCATGTATAGAATTACCATGATTTTGCATAATCAAGCATGTATCAAGTTGAATATGGGAATATGAGTATTAAAGCATACATGCAAGCATAGTTTTGTTGATTTTCATGGTTATGAACATCATTGGTGCTATTTGAAATAGAATTATGGTCAAAGACTAGCATGCATGTTGAATTGGTAGAGATATGAATTTTGGATGAAGTTTGAATGTATGGGTTTGATCATACAAAAGAAATGAGGATTTATTTGAGAATTAGATTGTGATTTTGAACAATTCGATCCCATACACTTATATTCTCATGTGGTATAATGTATTTGCATGTTTTGAACCAAAATCATGAGTTTTGGACCTTTGAAGGTCGAGTTTGAGCTTTAAGAACAGTTCTGGAAAACCCAGAATTCATGAAGTCCGCTCGAGCGGGGAATCGCCGCTCGAGCGTGAAATGTGAGCTCCCAGAATTTTTGTGCAGACATTGATGTCCGCTCAAGCGGGGATATTCACGCTCGAGCGTGAGTTACATATGTCGACTCTTAGCTCGAGCGTCCGAAGTCACGCTCGAGCGTAAAAATGAGGCAACCAGTATTTTTGCAGACCCAATGGGTCCGCTCGAGCGGCCAAAGCCATGCTCGAGCAGGGAGCCCTGTTTCAGAAAATTTGTAAAGATGTTCTGTATTTCATTTTCCGTTCTCTTTCACTTCTAAGTACTCTTAGGCATGCATCGAGCATTGTAAATGAGTTAAAATGATAAGAAATGAGCCTAAGAGGAATGTATAAATTAAGAACGGATTGAATCGTTTGTGACCCATATGTGTTATATAATGTGTAGGGTCGAGCTCAAGGGAAAATCCACCGGCAGAACACTGTGAGTAATATCTTAGTAAAGATATTTTCAAGTATGTCACTTTCCAAATGCTACTTCTGTATAAGACCGTTTGTTGATTTGAAATATGAATGAGTATTCTATATACCTAATTTGTATAAGGCCGTTTGTTGGTTTAAAATATGAATGAGTATTCTATATGCCTAATTTGTATAAGGCCGTTTGTTGATTTGAAATATGAATGAGTATTCTATATGCCTAATTTGTATAAGGCTGTTTGATAAAATTGATTTGGGCCTAAGGCCGTTTGCCGTTTGCCAATTGATATGTCTAATATAAAGATGGGCCAGAGGCCATTTGAATATAATAATGATTGGGCCAATGTAGACACCCCATTTTTGACCGTCCTCAAGACTTGGACGTCACCATTTGAACACTCAGTGATTATCCATGTTTGTATTCGTTTGGAGTTCCCGGAGGTCTCGGCTACGCGCCTTGTCTCAGAATCTCCGAACTCGACCGTTTTGTGTCTGGTTTTGCACCAAACACTTGTGTTTTGCCTTGGAGGGGCAGGGAATGCCTTGTGAGGCATCCCCACACACCACCGGCAGTGGCTAGAGGCCACCGGCTGGTTTTTGTTGCCACCGGCAATACATTTTGCCGGTCGGCACTCTTTGTTGCCGGTCGGCACTCAATATTGTCAAAATGACAATTTTGAGTGGCCGACCACTGTTCATCTACTTTTTGTAGATATTTTGTGCCAGCTGTGATAGCTGGCACCCACTCCATTCCCCTCCATACACGTGTATGGAGGGATTTCCCTCTTGAATGGCTTGTTTTGTAAGCTTTACAAGAGGGAATTGCCTATATAGGAGAGGGTCTTCTCTTGGCATGGAGGTTAGACATTGTTAGACATTTTAGACAGCTTTGGAAAAGCTTGGGTTCTAGGGTTAGGGTTAGATATATTTCCTATCTCTATAAGTGTGTGTTTTGTGCCATTTTTGCTCACACACACACACACTAACACACTATCTCTTGGACTTGAGACTCTTGGAGGCTTGTTTTGAGTGTTTTGGAGGTGGATTCAAGCCAAGAAGGGTTGTTGGAGCATCATTGGTGAAGGTGGTCTTCAAGGGTAAGAAACTTCCCTTTTATTCCCCATTTTTGCATCCTATTTCTACCTATCTTAGAGCTGTTTTTGTGTTTAGTGTATAACATAAAAAAGTTCTGTTTTTATGCCCTCTTGATAGTTTATTAAGAGTGTTTTGTGCTTTGGGGAAGTTTGACCCCTCTTAGGCCTTGCAAGGCCCTTGTTTTGTGCCATTTTGTGCAAGCTTCGAGACTTTGGCGTTTGGGCCTCTTCACCACTGAAATCTTGAGGGATTTCAGTGGTGGAGATGGTGCCTTGAAGCCTCCAAAAGGGGAGGGCCACCCCCTCTCCTTGTTGTCCTTGAAAGGAACCATTTTTGGTCTCTTAAGGGAGCTTATATTGTGATGTTTGTTGACCATGCCATGGCTGTATTTTATGCTTATATTGCCATGTTATAACTTTGTATTAAGTTGGTTTTGGTACTCCATGCATGTTTAGTATAGTTGCCATGTAATGCCTCCTTGATCCCTTAACATGCCTTAGGTTGTGAGCCTTTGTTCGAGCATGTTTTAGGCTTAGCCTTGTGAATGTTTTGTGCTTATTTTGCCATGCTTTAGGTCTGTCCATAGTTGTTTGGGTCGATTTTGGCATGCTTAGTATAGCTCTTTTGCATTTGTGGCTTGTTGGGCTTGTATACCTCAAGTATGTGAATGTGTAGCATGTGTTGATTACATCATTTTGGTGGTTTGGAACCATCCAACACGTAATTTCAGTCCCTTTGGCATGCTCATATGTTTGCCTTAGTTGCCTCTTTATTGCTTTGAGAGCATGTGTTGTATGCCCTATGTTTTGACCATTGTGCATGCCTTTGAATTTGAATCACTTAGATGCCATCTAGGTGGTCTTTTGGGCTTAGTTTTATGCGTTAAAACTCTGTTTTTGGTCGCCTAAGTCTTGCCATGTGTGGTTATACTAAGTGTAGTTCGTTGCCTCTTTAGTGAGCCTTGAATACTTGGGCCATTTGCATGCTTTTGTTTATCTTGTTTGAGTCGGTTTGGCACCTCTTCTAACATGATTTCAAAGCTTAACTTGCATGCTAATTGTTCATATTTGTGCCCTTTTAAATGTGTTTAAAAGTTGCCCCATTATGCTTTAAGTATTGGGCCATGAGTGCTTGCATGTGTGTGTGCATTTTGGCCTTCACTTCCTTGGTTTTGGCTACTGATTTTGGGCCTATTTGGAGTTGCCTAAGTCATACTTAAGTCCACCCCTTTGCTTGGTTTGCATGCTTGCCTTGTATGTGTGTTTGCATACTAGCATTCTTGTTTGCATCCCATGTTGCATACTAGTTGACATGTTTAGGATTGCACACATAGACATGCATGCCTTGTTCCTTGATTTGGTGATAGGAATTAGGCCTCATTTTGTTTGATTAGTTTGCATTTCATTTGACATGAAAGTGCACACTTGATCCTTTAGGCCACCATGCATAGAAATGCGTGATTGGTGGCCCGAGAATCGAGGCACATCCTCCCTTGAGTCATTTACATGATAAGGAGTGTGATGGGTGCATAAATAACTTGAATTGCATTGCCATGCAAGATTTTGCCCTCTGCTGCTGTGAGTTGCAGGTTCTGCAGGAACTTATTGCCGGCCGGCAGTATTTAGTGCCGACCGGCAATCAATCGATGGTCGGCGGATCTATTTTGTGCCGATGGCCACATCCTAGTGCCGGTAGTCATTTTACTTAGCCGATGGAATCCCCCAGTGTCCTGAGAGGCATTCCTGAGACTTTGGCAGTTTTCAGAGGAGCAAAGAAGGGAAAACAGAGGCAGACTATGCATGGCAGCGCGATTCCGAGCAAATCCCGAGCATGTGCTGCATCTGACCCGTTTCCCAAGGGGCTTTACTGTTTTAATTAGATTAATTTGTTTAGTTAATTTAGTTAATTTGTAATATTTAATTAGCTTGCGTAGTTAATTAATTTGTATATTCTTTTGGCCCCTCCGAGCGAGGGCAAATTTGTAATAAGCGTGTGTGAGTGGTGTGCATGTCTTCCAACCCCCCACTTCTTTCTTCCCTTTTATTTACCCGCTTATGATGGTAGATTAGGGCACGTTTATTTTAGCATACCTTATGCAATGCATGCGTGCATCCATGCATTTGTTTACATGCACCTGTAACAAGCCCGCGGGGGACCTCGCTACAGCTCGGACTCCCTCTTGTGTCGCGGTTCTAAATCTGAACCAAAGAGTCCAACTCTGGCAAATCGTTTTGAAGAAAAACAGATTTTTGAAAAGTAGTGCCAAACATGGACTACTTTGCCAGATTACAGAGTCGCCACCTAAATATTTTTTAATGGGGGAATTTAGGAAACCCTGACTCGGTGCCGAAGGCCACGTGTCCGTCATCACCAAATGTCTTGGCTCGGGAGCTTGGGTACGATCGGGGAAGGTCAGCTATGAGCACCCCTTTCGCCCGGTTCGAAGACCGGCCTCTACTAACCGTGATATCCGATTTTGAAAACATTATGCGTTCTTAACCCAATTATTAGCCTATAATTACTATATTATGCGCACAGCAAAACAAGTATAGACTAGATTGCCTAATTTGGAAATAAGCATTGCACATCCGTTTTCTTTGAAAATGCCTTGGAATTTGCTACTCGTAAGTAGGCTAAAATATGGATTTCAATGAGTTATTCCAACTCAAGCAATCCAACCTCCACCCACAGGCATTCAAACAGTTTATCACATAAGCAACTAGCCACATGTTAAACATGCTGTCATGTCGACATTCACACGCATGTGGTATGCTAAAGCGTAAAATACTTACATCGTACTCCGTGCCAAAACAATAAACTGGTTAGCAAAATATGCATGACCTAGCTCATGTTAAGATGACTAATGCATCGCATGCAGAATGTGATTAGGATAGGCTCGGCTAACCCTAAAATGGCATGTGAAATGCTACATTCGATGCACGTATTCAATTTGGAAATTGAGAGTACGATGCAGTTTGTATGATGTACCGAGCCCGGTGCATGTAAACAAATGCATGGATGCGCGCATGCATTGCATAAGGTATGCTTAAATAAACGTGCCCTAATCTACCATCATAAGCAGGTAAATAAAAGGGAGAAAGAAGTGGGGGTTGGAAGACATACAAACCACTCACCCACACTTATTACAGATTCGCCCTCGCTCGGAGGGACCGAAAGAATAATACAAATAATTAACTACGCAAGCTAATTAAATATTACAAATTAATTAAATTAACAAATTAATTTATCTAAGGAAAACAGTAAACCGCCTTGGGGCGAGGGCTCAATGCACGCGCACTCGGATTCCGCTTGGAATTGCACTGCCATGCCTAGCTTGCCTCTGTTTTCCCTGCTTTCCTTCTCTGAAGACTGCCAAAGTCTTAGGAATACTTCCTTAGGTACTGGAGATCACTACCGGCTGCACAAAACTCCCACCGGCAGTGGATTGAGCTCATCGGCACTAAATTGATCCATCGGCTGCAAATATACTGCCGGTCGGCACTGAATGTCTGCAGAACCTGCAACTCACAGCAGCAGAGGGCAACAACTTGCATGGCAATGCAATTCAAGGCATGTATGCACTAAACACACTCCTTATCATACTTGTGACTCAAAGGGGCATGTGTCTCGATTCTCGGGCCACCAATCACGCATTCCCATGCATGATGGCCCAAAGGATCAAATGTGCAACTTAAATTTCAAATGCATGCAAACCAATCAAACAAACCAAAGGGGCTTCTACCTCCATCATGACTTGATCAAGAGGTAGAGCATGCATGTCAATGCAATGCAACCCTAAGCATGTCAACTAGTATGCAATCATGCTAATGCAAAGGAGCATACAAGCTAACAAATATACAAGGCATGAAACACCAATGCCAACCATCAAGTATACAAGGTGTAATGTGGGTGTCCAAGCATACAAACAAGCATGTGACTTCATTCAATCATGTTAGTCCTAACATGCACCCATTTACCAATACATTACAACACTCAAGGAGCATAGGCAAGCAACAAGAGGATGGACTTACACATGGGTTAGGCAACTCTAAGTAGGCCTAAAATCAGTGGCCAAATGCCATAGGAGTGAAGACTAAGATACATGCAAAACATGCACACATGCGAGCATACATAATCCAACACTTAGGCATGAACAAGCAACTCTTAAGAACACTTAAAAGAGGGCAGCTAGCATGCATAGAAAGCTCTGAAAATCATGCCAAAACACGGTGCCAAACCAAGTCAAAATAGACAACATTAGCATGCAAGTATGGCCCAAATGCTCAAGGCTAATCAAAGGGTATTGAACTGCACTTGACAAGCCTAAACATGGCAATACTTAAGCAACTAAAATCAGAGTCTTAACACATGAAACTAAGCCCAAAATTCCACCTAGATGGCATCTAAGTGACTTGAATTCGAAGGCATGCATTAATGCTCAAAACATAAGGCATACAACACATGCTTTCAAAGCAATGAAGAGGCCACCAAGGCAAGCATACAAGCACACCAAAGGGACTGAAATTACATGTTAGGTGATTCTAAACCACCAAAATGATGCAAGCAACACATGCTATACATTCGCAAACTTGAGGCCAACAAGCTTAACAAGCCACAAATGCAAAGGAGCTATACTAAGCATGCCAAAATCGATCCAAACAATCATGGACAGAGCTAAAGCATGGCAAAATAAGCACAAAACATTCATACGTCTAAGCCTAAATCATGCTTGAACTAGGGTTAACAACCATAGGCATGTTAAGGCACCAAGAAGGCATTACAAAGCATCTATGCAAAACATGCAAGAAATACTAAAACCAACACATAGCAATGTTAAATCATGATATCCTAAGCATGAATAACAGTCCATACATGCTCAACACACACTCAAGCACAATGCTCCCTCAAGAGGCAAAACTTGCCCTTTTCAAGGACATCAAGGAGAGGGGGTGGCCCTCTCCTTCTTGGGACTTCAAGGCATCATCTTCACCACTGAAATCCCTCAAGATTTCAGATTTCAGTGGTGAAGAGACCCAAACACCAAAATCCCGGATCTCACCAAAATAGGCACAAAACAAGGGCCTTACAAGGCCTAAGGGGGGCCAAACTTCCCCAAAGCACAAAGTACTCTTAATAAACTATCAAGAGGGCTAAAAAAAAGAACTTTTATGTGTTGATCACCAAGCACAAAAATAGTTCTAAGCTATGTAAAAATGGAGTGCAAAAATGGGGAATAAAAGACTAGTTTCTTACCCTTGAAGCCTTTCTTCAACAATGGTGGTTTTGTTACCTCCTTGAGCTCCAAACCAGTCAAGAACACCAAGAATAAGTTCCTAGAACCTCAACTCCAAGAGGAAGGTGAAACACTAGGTGCTTGTGTGCAATAGTATGAACTAAAGCACCTAGTGTACAAAATGAGCAAGGAAAAGAGAGATAGGATAGATATAGGATTTCTAACCTAAAACCAGGCCTTCTTCTCTGTATTTTCTCTCTAAAATGTCTCACCTCTTCAACCCTTGAGCCAAGAGAAGAGAGTCTTCTCTTATAGGAATCAAAGCTTACAAGCTAAGTAAACCAAAGGCTCATCCCTCCATACACGTGTATGGAGGAGAAACAAATGCTATACAGCTGCTTCAAAATATCTCATAAAGCAACTACACAGTAGTCGGCAGGGCAAAATGGTCATTTTTCCAAAATTGACTGCCGACCGGCACAAAAGAGTGCCGACCGGCACAATTTAGTGCCGATGACAACAACAACCAGCCGGTGGCCTCTAGCCACTGCCGATGGTGTGTGGGGATGCCTCACAAGGCATTCCCTGCCCCTCCAAGGCAAAGCACAAGTGTTTGGTGCAAAACCAGACACAAAACGGTCAAGTTCGGAGATCCTGAGGCAAGGCGCGTAGCCGAGAACTCCGGGAACTCCAAACGACCACGAACATGGATGATCACCGAGTGTTCAAGCGGTGGTGTCCAAGTCTTGAGACGGTCAAAAATGGGGTGTCTACAGTTGCCCCTCTTTGACAGAACTCGAAAGTCATAACAATGACGGGAGTGAATGTCAAAGCCCAGAGACGACCCATTTTTGACAAGGCCGAAGACTTGGACAAACACACAAAGCGCAAATGGTTGAACTCGCAAGCTGCCTACGTATCCGTTAGGAATCAAACCAGCGTAGTTCAGGCACAGGCATACAAGCCGCAGATAAGGTATGCGCCCGTAGGCGGGGGCAAGATGCAACTGACGATGCAAAAGGCCGAGCATAACTTATGATCATGCAAAGAAAGCTGTAATGAAGCATACAGGCGACAGTTTTAAGCTAGCATGCACCAAACTACACTACAATGCAGAAAGGGTGTAAGAGAATTATACAATTCTCTGTACGTCTCACGCGGAGGATACAATACCTGTGCGGCTCGTCCGGTTGCACCGGCCTCAAATGAGCCGTACATACAATATCGTGCCTGCAAAGAAAGCAAACTTAGCAGGTGCAATATTGTTAGCAATATGCATGACATATGCAAAATGAGTGCTAAATAATATGCAAAATATACAAAACTATGTATAAACAATGCAAATGATAATGCAATGCAATTGAAACAATGTAAACTACATGCAAAGCAATTGAATCATGATTCAATCGTGAGCGGGTCGAAACCACACAAATGTCAAATAGATTGATGGAGGTGACAAGTCCGTCTCCCATAGAACGATGTCTGATCTATGAGTACTTAGCACGGACACAAGAACAAGTATTGGGTGGAATGACATAAGTGGGGAAACGACCCGCTGGGGAGGGAATAATGATCCTAATGCCGGATGCAACAATTACACTATAATGCAATGGAAATGGATACAAGGGATATGGCACGCGGGCCAAACCGAATCTTGCCTAGGAAAGGCATGTACGCATACGAACCGCGTCTAACACAGAAAATGTGCCGCAACCCTCAAACCAAGCTCATCAAGGAATAGGCGCGTACACAAAAACCGTGCTTCGACGTGAAAAGTAGGGGCACATACCAGACCAAGCTCAACCTGGAAAGGCGCAAGCCATAGATGGAAGTGATGCAATGGATGCATGCAAATTACGATGTAATAGAAATGGATGTGGAAACAATGGATATGGCACGCGGGCCAAACCGAATCTTGCCTAGGAAAGGCATGTATGCATACGAACCGCGTCTAACACAGAAAATGTGCCGCAACCCTCAAACCAAGCTCATCAAGGAATAGACGCGTACACAAAAACCGTGCTTCGACGTGAAAAGTAGGGGCACATACCAGACCAAGCTCAACCTGGAAAGGCGCAAGCCATAGATGGAAGTGATGCAATGGATGCATGCAAATTACGATGCACTAGAAATTGATGTTTTACAGAAAATGCATGACATATACACTATATTACAATGAAATGCATGACATATGCATGGTTTTTTTGTTTTTTTTTTTTTGAAATGCATGACATATGCAGTATTTACAATGATGCATGACAATGCATTATGATGCAACGACTATGATTGCAGCTTTCCCTATCTTACCAACAGGGCGATATACTAGGTTGGTTCAGTATCCAGAATTGAGGCGTAAACATGCCGCCTCAACCTATGGGGCTTCCATACAGATTTCAAGCCGAGGGTACACCCCCTGGGTATTTAAACCAGACTTTAGTCTCGGAAATCCCAAACCTTTACGTTCTAGGCATAAGCCGTTCAAACTCTAGTTTTCACCGTTCCAGTTGGTCTTCTAGGAACTCACCGCAAAAACAGGCAGGTGGCTTTACCAGACCACCGAAAGTCGTTCGGGCACGACAAACACCGAAGGAATTGCACCCTCAGAGGATTTAAGGTCTCCTAGACCGTGACGCAAAATGTATGCATGACAATGCATGTCGTTTTTTTTTTGAAATGCACATGATGCATGATGTTTGAAATGCGCGCCAACGCACGGCTTTTGAGATGCATAACAATGCAAATGAACGGGTTTAAGGTCTCGCCAGACCGTGCGTGTTTTCGGTCCCGCCGGACCATGTGTGCACAGGACGGTGTGATGCGCAAAATAGCGCGATTGAATGCATGCAAAATGCAATGAGATGCGCAAAATAGCGCGATGCGTTAGACAACGCGAGTGCACAAGATAGTGCGCTATGATGCATGCCAAATGCGATGGGGTGCACTCCTCAATGCACCGAAGGTCTTGCACCTCGCGAGGATTTAAGGTCTCCTAGACCGGAGGAAACCTCTCAACGTAGCACACGCGAGAGAGGAAACAAAAGAAGCCTCTCAGCGTAGTACACGCGAGAGGGGAACGACAAAAAGACCTCTCAGCGTAGTACATGCGAGAGGGGGGGGAAGTGCGAGGCAACGCACATGGGACACGCATGCCAATGCAAATAGGGAAAATGAGACAAATGAGACACGCGTGCCTCGTAAGAATGGAAAAGGAAGTGCAATGAGGTGCGCGTGCCTCAAAGGATGGAAAATGGAGTGCAATGAGGTACGCGTGCCTCAAAGGAGATGCAGAGCAATGCGAGTGCGACACGCACGCCGCACGAAACGTAAATCAAGGCATGATGTGCGAGGCAATGTATGTATTGAGGTACATGGCAACGCGTGAAAATGCTTGTAATAAAATGCATGATAATGCATGACGGTGCAATGCAACGCACCGATCGGTGTGATGAATGTATGCGACACACACGGGGCAACTTTTGAATCTTGTAAAAGACAAAAGGATACGAAAGGATACAATCCTTGCTTGAATCTGAGTGCCACGCACAGAAGACGCGGTCCGAGGTCAAAACGAGGGCCGGTTGAGCATCGGAGATACACTTTCTTGCACTTTCTTGAGCTGTGAAGACCCAAAACTGCTCACATGGCCTAAACAAGGCTGTGGGAACATCACCGGCTGGACTAGGTGGCCACCGGCTAGCCACCGGCTGCATAAAAGTTCCACCGGCACAATATTGTGCCGACCGGCCAAAAGTTGCTGATCGGGGACAGTTTTGCCATTTCACCTCGGGTCTTTTAAAATAGGGTTTTAAACCCTATTTCCTCACTCCCCCACCGCCGAAAAACTTCTCCCTCTCTCTCTAGAGTCTCTTTTCCTCCTCATTCGCTCATTTCTTTGCGTTTTCGCGACATTTTCGCCGTTCGATTCGCGAAGTTCATCGCGTTTCGGACATTTTCGACCGATCGAAATTTCGTTTCGGCACTCCCTTTGCTATTTCCACTTTTTCGGGACTTGTTCCCCTTGATTTTCTCTTCATTTCCGTGCCTTTGCATCTTCCGGCCTTCCCGGTCATTTTTGGTCCGCTCGGGGTTGACTTTTTCGGTTGACTTTTCACATTCCAGTTCTTCCGGACATTTTCTCACCACCATCGCCATGGCTGACGATGTTCCACACGTTGGGACTCCCCCGGACCACGAGATGGATCCCGGGGTCGAGCTCCTCCATTGAGCGAGCGTCCCTTCGACCCGGCGACATACCACCCGCGATTCATGTGCTACCTCCGGATGGCCTTCGCCATTTCCGTGGCTTTGACCGAGCGCTGGACCCGGAGCTCCTCCTGCGCGAGCCGACCTCTCACCTATCCTTCGGTGCTTCCGAGGTAACACTCTTCTCTGTTTTACTTTCTGCAATGTAGAACTGTTAACTGTCAAAGTTGTTTCCGTTCTTTAACTGCTTGATTCTGATATACTTCTCACTGTAGTCAATTGCAATCATGCTTACAACTGACATCTGTTTAAGACGGACACATGCACACACACTGCACTAGTCTCAATCACCCAAACACACGGCACACACCGTACTTCACTGCAAACTTACCGACACCCGGCACTTATTCGAATCTGAAAACATATTGTACGTTGTATTTAAACTGAACCACACACAACACGCTGACACATCATTGTAGTTCACCCACTGGCACACTATAACCCGACATCTGCCTGGATCTGAAAAATGTGCACACATGCACTACATCTATATGCTGACTCTCGCAAACACACTGAAACATCACAGGCCGTAGTCCACCGTAGTACACTGAAACCTGATATCTGCATGGATCTGAAAAATGTGCACACATGCTAGATTTGTATCGACTTTAACATGTTTCCTCAGAACTGTACATCTCATATTGCTTTGCAACTATTTGCTTGAAAACAGGGAGATTCCCATGCCATCCGCGGGTATGGGAATGTCGCGGCTCGAGATTGGTACTTGGAGCTTCCCGAGGCGGTTCGACGCATCGTAGACGATGCGGGCTTCAGTTCCTTTTGCAGGGGTTTGACCCGGCTTACTGCCTGCAGGCCTCTTCTAGCTGCCCTGGCAGAGAGGTGGTGGGACACCACCGACTCGTTCCACCTATCCGCGGCGGGAGACATGACGATGACTCCCTACGACTTCTCGGTGCTCACCGGCATTGGGGTAGGGGTGATCCGATCCCCTTTGACACCGACATGGACGAGTGGACCGCCGCTCAGATCTACTTGCTTGGCGAGGCGCCACCGCTTGCTCGTCCAGGCTTTGTCCGCTACTCCTGGTTCGAGGTGCAGTTCAGAGTGCAACCTGCGTTGGTGGCGACGGCTCCGATGACCGAGGCGGCTGTAGAGCAGTACGCACGCGGCTTTTTGATGTTTTTGCTAGGGACGACCCTCTTCGCCGATCGGGCGAACACCGTGCCTCTCTGCCTACTCAGCGCACTGGTGGACGTCCGAGACATCTTGCGTTTTGATTGGGGTGGTGCGGCTCTGGCCACTCTTTACGAGTACATGAGTTCAGTCTCCCGTGGCAGTGGGCAGTTGCTCGGAGGCTACTGGCGAGCTTGGGAGGTACACCTTCTCCTCTGCTTTACATTTCTGTTCTGTACTTTCTGTACTCTGCACACTGCACACACTGTAGTCTGCTTTACACTTGCTGTATACTGTACACACGGCACACACATACTCTACTGTACACTGTTCACACGGTATACTCTGCTCAATACACTGCACAACACACGGCTTTATTATTTCTGCTCTATTCTGTATTCTGCTTTATCTGATAGTCATACTGACATCTGTCTTGCAGTTGTGGGTATATGCCTACTTTCCCAGGCTGGAGCCAGTGCCGGAGACGGAGACTCCTCTGGTGGTCCCTTTCTCACGCCGTTTCGACGGGAGATGCACCCGGAGGCCACGGGAGACATTCAGTTTCTTCCGCCGCTATTTCGACACCATTACTCCTGCCGAGGTATGTTTCACTTGCAGTTTATTTAAGCTTCACTTTTCCACTGTATATTTGCAATACCAGTAGATAACAAACTGTATTTCAATTTCAGATCACCTGGCAGCCGTGGGCTCCTCTGCCAGCGATGGTGCAGGATCGGTTTGCCGGTGCCGTTGAGACCTCGCGTTACCGGATTTTGCTGGAGGGCCCGGTCTGTCGGGCTTGGTACCTAGGCGAGCGCTTCTTGCGTCAGACCTTAGGGTTACCTGAGCAGATAGTCCGGTGCACCCTCCTGAGCATATGAGGGACACCGAGCGTTTCACCGCTGAGCAGATGGCGGACTACACCATCGGCTGGGAGGCAGACGGCTTCAGAGGCGAGGGCGATTACTCAGAGTACGTCCGGACCTTCATCATGCGGCCGCTGAGTGGTGGTCGTCGAGCTGAGAGAGAGAGAGATCTGCGGCGCCGGCGGCCGGAGCAAGAGTAGGAGGAGGAGCACCGAGGAGGGCTCGAGTTCGCGGCAGAGGCGGGGTTCAGAGAGGACGGGGGGCCGGTTGGCCTGCTCTGCCCACTGTGCTGACATACAGAGGGCAGGGTGGGGAGACCTTTCAGATCCCCTTTGCTCCTCCCCCGGCTGGTCATGAGTTGGCCGGTATTCCCGACTTGCCTCCGGTATGTATCACTTCATTTTGTATCTTGCATTGTCATTCCATTTCAGTTTATTTGATATTCCACAGAATACTGATGCATCTGATACTTTTGCAGGCGTCCTCCGAGTACACCCGGCAGTCCGTGGAGTTGAATGCCTCCATGATGGGGATGCTGCAGCGGACCTTCGACATCTTGGCTCTTTACGGCATTCCGGTATGTTTTCTCTGACTGTTTCATACAATCTGATGTACTGCGCAAAACCTGATAAACTGCTCACGGCACTCACACACTGTACCCATACACTGCATTCTGCGCTGATTCACTGTTCTCAGCATTCACATACACTGTACTCATACACTGCATTCTGCACTGATTCACTGCTCACGGCATTCACATACACTGTACTCATACACTGCATCCTGCACTGATAAACTGCTCACGGCATTCACATACACTGTACTCATACACTGTATTCTGCACTGATAAACTGCTCACGGCATTCACAGTATTCAGATGTATTCACCTTTCATGCTTTTTCAGCCTCCCTTCCAGATTCCTCCGGTGGACGGCGCTCCAGCTGGACCTCCCATTTCTACTCGGGACGGCAGAGCCTATCCCCGCACCAGAGGAGGGCATA
>JAPPVO010001594.1:0-14079 GCA_030407325.1 Camellia japonica | reverse complement strand
CTGGCCGGCCGGCCAGGTGCAAAAGGTTCAAGAACAATTAGTGGCTGGCCACCCCAAAAAGGTGGCCTCCCATGTGTGTACAACACAGCTGTATGGTCAAAACCCAGAAAATGTGAACCAGGAGAGAGAAAAACCAACTTTTTAGAGGGGTTCAAAAGGGTCAGGGGGGATTAATGGCCGGCCAATCCATATTGGTGGCCTCCCAGGTGTGTACAACACAATGGTGTGGTGGAAAGTCAGAAAAAGTAGCCCAGGAATGGAAAAAATCAGCTTTCTAGTGGAGAAAACGGGCGATAAAGAGCGATGAAGGAATAAAGCTGGTGTAGACGCGGGCCTCACTCTACAGCTCGGACTCGATTTGTTGTCACGGTTCGTAATCTGAACCAAAGAGTCCAAATCTGGCAAATCGTTTTTGAGAAAACAGATTTTTGAAAAGAAGTGCCAAACATGGACTGCTTTGCCAGATACAGAGTCGCCACCTAAATATTTTTTAATGGGGAAATTTAGAAACCCTGACTCGGTGCCGAAGGCCACGTGTCCGTCATCACCAAATGTCTTGGCTCGGGAGCTTGGGTACGATCGGGGAAGGTCAGCTATGAGCACCCCCTTTCGCCCGGTCCGAAGACCGGCCTCTACTAACCGTGATACCCGATTTTGAAAACGTTATGTGTTCTTATTCCGATTATTAACCTAGAGTTACTATGTTATGCGCGCAGCAAACAATTATAGACTAGATTGCCTAATTTGGAAACAAGCATTGCATATCCGTTTGTTTTGGAAAAGTGCTTTGGAAATTGCTACTCGCAAGTAGGCTAAAACACGGATTTCAATGAGTTTTCCCAACTCAAACAATCCAACCTCCACCCACAGGCATTCAAACAGTTTATCTCGTATAAGCACTTAGCCTCATGGTAATCATGCTGTTATGTTAACATTCACACGCATGCGATATGCTAAAGCATAAATACTTACATTGTACTCCGTGCCAAAACAATGAACTGGTTAGCAAACATGCATGTCCTAGTTCATGTTAAAATGGCTAATGTAACACATACAGAGATGCAGTTTAGAGTAGGCTCGGCTAACCCTAAAATGGCATATGAAATGCTACAATTATCACGTTTTCAGTTTGGAATTGAAATACAACGCAGTTTGTATGATGTACCGAGCCTGGTGTATGTAAACAAATGCATGGATGTACACATGCATTGCATAAAGTATGCTAAAATAAACGTGCCCTAATCTACCATCATAAGCAGGTAAATAAAAGGGAAGAAAGACGTGAGGTTGGAAGACATACATACACCCACGCACACTTATTACAAATTTGCCCTCACTCGGAGAGGCCGAAAGAATATACAAATTAATTAACTACGCAAGCTAATTAAATATTACAAATTGCCTAATTAATTAACAAATTAACCACGCTAAGAAAAACAGTAAACCGCCTCGGGGCGAGGGCTCAATGCATGCGCGCTCGGATTCCGCTCGGAATTGCATTGCCATGCCTAGCCTGCCTCTGTTTTCCCTGCTTTTCTCCTCTGAAAACTACCAAAGTCTCAGGAATGCCTCTCTGGATACTGGGGGACCCCACCGGCTAAGTAGGATGATCACCGGCACTAGGATGTGGCCATCGACACAAAATAGACCCACCGGCCATCAATTGACTGCCGGTCGGCACTAAATACTGCCGGCCGGCAATAAGTTTCTGCAGAACCTGCAACTCACAGCAGCAGAGGGCAAAATCTTGCATGGCAATGCAATTCAAGCTATTTATGCACCAATCACACTCCATATCATGTTAATGACTCAAGGGAGGATGTGCCTCGATTCTGGGGCCACCAATTACGCATTTCCATGCATGATGGCCTAAAGAATCGAGTGTGCACTTTCAATTTCAAATGCATGCAAACCAAACAAGTAAAGGGGCCCAATTCCTATCACTAGATCAAGGAACAAGGCATGCATGTCTATGTGTGCAATCCTAAGCATGTCAACTAGTATGCAACATGGGATGCAAACAAGAATGCTAGTATGCAAACACACATACAAGGCAAGCATGCAAACCAAGCAAAGGGGTGGACTTAAACATGACTTAGGCAACTCCAAATAGGCCCAAAATCAGTAGCCAAAACCAAGGAAATGAAGGCCAAAATGCACACACACATGCGAGCACTCATGGTCCAATACTTAAAGCATAATGGGGCAACTTTTAAACATATTTAAAAGGGCACAAATATGAACAATTAGCATGCGAGTTAAGCTCTGAAATCATGTTAGAAGAGGTGCCAAACCAACTCAAACAAGACAAACAAAAGCATGCAAATGGCCCAAGTACTTGAGGCAAGCCAATAATGCATTGAATTACACTTAGCAAGACCTAACATAGGAAGACTTAAGCAACTAAAATCAAAGTTTTAGCACACAAAATCAAGCCCAAAGGACCACTTAGATGGCATCTAAATGGTTTGAATTCAAAGGCATGCACAATGGTCAAGACATAGGGCATATAACACATGCTTTTAAGGCAACAAAGAGGCATCCAAGGTAAGCATATGAACATGCCAAGAGGACTGAAATAACATGTTGGGTGGTTCCAAACCACCAAAATGATGCAATCAACACATGCTACACATCCACATACTTGAGGCATACAAGCCCGACAAGCCACAAATGCAAAGGAACTATACTAAGCATGCCAAAATCGATCCAAACAACTATGGACAGACCTAAAGCATGGCAAAATAAGCACAAAACATTCATAAGGCTAAGCCTAAAACATGCTCGAACAAAGGTTAACAACCTAAGGCATATTAAGGCAATTACAAGGCATTACATGGTAGGTATGCTAAGCATGCATGGTGTACCAAAACCAACTTAATACAAAGTTATAACATGGCAATATAAGCATAAAATACAGCCATGGCATGCTCGACACACACTTGAACAAAGACTTCCTTAAGAGACCCAAAATGGTCCCTTTCAAGGACAACAAGGAGAGGGGATGGCCCTCCCCTTTTGGAGACTTCAAGGCACCATCTCCACCACTGAAATCCCTCAAGATTTCAGTGGTGAAGAGGCCCAAACACCAAAGTCTCGAAACTTGCACAAAATAGCACAAAATGAGGGCCCTTCAAGGCCTAAGGGTGGTCAAACACACCCAAACCACAAAACACTCTTAAAAACAATCAAGAGGGCCTAAAAACAGAACTTTTTTGTATTAAACACTAAGCACAAAAATAGCTCTAAGATGGGTAGAAATAGGATGCAAAAATGGGGTAAAAAGGACTAGTTTCTTACCCTTGTTGACCTTCTTCACAAATGTTGATATTATTGCTTCTTTGAGCTCAAATCCAACCAAAGACCTCAAGAACAAGCTCTGGTCCTCGAAGAAGCCAAGAAAAAGTGAAAGACTAGGTGTTTGTGTGCAATAGTAAGACACAAAGCACCTACAACACACACAAGGGAGATATAGAGATAGGATATGAATGGAACTCAAACCCTAAAACCAGAGCTTGCTCTGAGTTGTTTTCTCACTAAAAAACCAACCCTAAAGCCAAGGGGGAAGGGCTCCTCTTATAGAGGAGCCAAACTTGTAATGCTTACAAGTTAAGCAACCAAGAGGGGCATCCCTCCATACACGTGTATGGAGGGGGAGCCAATGCCAGACAGCTGTAATAAAATATCTGAAAAAGCAGCTGAACAGTAGTCGGCCGGCCAAAAATGTCATTTTGACAAAATTTGCTGCCAGCCGGCAACAAATAGTGCCGACCGGCAACATTCATTGCCGATGGCAACAAAAACTAGCCGGTGGCCTCTGGCCACTGCCGGTGGTGCGTGAGGATGCCTCACAAGGCATTCCCTGCCCCTCCAAGGCAAAACACAAGTGTTTGGTGCAAAACTAGACACAAAACGGTCGAGTTCGGAGATCCTGAGGTAGGGCGCGTAGCCGAGGACTCCGGGAACTCCAAACGAACACAAACATGGATAATCACCAGGTGTTTAAACGGTGACGTCCAAGTCTTGAGGACGGTCAAAAATGGGGTGTCTACAGCTGGTCTTCAGAACAATTGTTGGCCTCCCACCCTTCTACAACCTTCCTAACAATAAAAATAAGGTCTCTGCCAAAAATGAACCCAAACCGATGTAAAACGAAGGTTCGGGGGCCAAAACGCGCGGCCCGGGGCCCCGAAAACAAGCTGTTAAGCACCGGAGGTGGCCTTCGACCACGAAGTTGGTCTCTCGAGCCACAGTGTCCCTCAAAAGGGAGGAAACAAGGTGTATGCCAAAAACCGGAGCAAACGGAGGTGGTTAAGCGGTCCCGAACCGAGGTACAGGACTGACAGCTCCGAAAACCGGGAACCGGGCTCCAAACGGGAAAAACGGCCTACGACCACGAAACGTAGCCTACGGCCACTAAGAGATGATCTACGAGACCTCTCCTCCCTTCAGGAAGAGAAAACGGAGAAAACGGGACTCGGTTCGCAAACCGAGGCAAAGCACAAAAGAGTCCGGAAGTCCGGAGGCAAGGCTCGCAGCCGAGACTCCGAAACCTCTGAACAAGCACAATATGCAACATCACCGAGCGCTCAATTGGTGACGTCTTAGTCTTAACGTCGGTCAAAAATGGGGTGACTACAGTTGCCCCTCTTTGACAGAACTCGAAAGTCAGAAGTGACGGGAGTGAATGTCAAAGCTTAGAGACGACCCATTTTTGACAAGGCCGAAGACTCAGACAAACAGGCAAGATAAACAAAAAGATGTGCCCGCAGGCAGGGGGCAAAATGCAAAGTGATATGCATAAAGCCGGATGTAACTCAATGATCATGCGAAGCAGTAAGCTGTAATGAAGCAAATACTCACAATAGATGCAACAGTTTTTTAAGCAAGAATGCAAAGCAATACTACATTTAATGCAGTTGAAGAATGCGGAGAATCATTGAATTCTCGCCACGTCTCACACGGAGAAGATACAATACTTGTGCGGCACGTCTGGTCGCACCAGCCTCAAATAAACCGTACATACAATATCGTGCCTGCAAAAGAAAGAAATTCAACAAGCACAACATATTTAACAACATATGTTCAACGTGACATCGAATGCAGACAAACGTGGTGTCGATGGGTGGGTGCATCGCAATGCGAGAAGCAACGCGCGTGACAACGCAAGTTTAAGCATGGATGCATGACAATATCAAGGAAACGTGCATAACAATGCAAGTTATATGCATAATAATGCAAGTGACGTGCATGGCAATGCAGAACAAATGTAAACTCGGATGCATGTTTGTCACAAAACAACGATCAAAGAAATGCAGGCTTTTGACGAGGGCAACTCAATCGCGGTCTCCGGTTCATCTCCCGGAAGGGTCACAACAAATTCAAAAAGGATACACTTCGCTTTTGACGAGTAACGATGGGATACGCATTGAAAGTTGGAGTTGCAGTTCCTGCGGAGGGATTTCGCGACGAAAAGTGCACTTTCCTTATACTTTCTCGGGTGCCGGAGACTCCAATCATCACCAAAATTTGCAGAGACCTTGGAGACCACCTTGGGAAGGCTGCCAGCCATGTTTGGTCCAAGGAGGAGGCTGCCGGCCAGGGGTGAGGCAAAGGGATGGCCGGCCTACCAGGAAAGGTGGCCGGCCGGCCACCTAGCCCAAATCCGGGGCAGTTTGGTCCTTTTGCTCTTTTTTCTTTAAATGTGCTTATCCAAAGCACTTGTCCTCATAACATCAGCTCCGGAATTTCCTCTTCTTCCTTCCTAGACCACTTTCTCTCTCAGATCTGTGCTCTATACGCGTTTTCCAACGCCCCACGCAAGTTGTTTTCGCGAAATCTTTCAGTTTTCGTCACTTTGAACCGATTAAATTTTGATTTCGGTGCTTCTTTTCTCATTTTCACCACTTGAGGTAAGTTTGTCTCAACACTGGAAGATTTTCTCGGGGTTGACTTTTGTTTCACTTTTTCATTCCCGAGAGTTGACTTTTGTTGACTTTTTCCAATTTTGGCTCATTTTGCTCATTTTTGCTCCTTTTTGCAGATTTTTCGAGATGGCTGGTCATTTCCCTCATGGTGGAGGTCCTCCGGGTGTCGGAGATGATCCCGATATTATGGCTTTACCCCCGAGGATTCGGCCATTCATTCCCGAGAGGTATGACCCTCCGGCGCACATCCTCCCGCAGGCAGTCTTCTACCATTTTACTGACTTCGATGAGCGAGCGCCTGTAGATCTACTACTGCGGGAGCCAGAGTCCCACCTCTCTTACCAGGCACGAGAGGTATTTACTTCACTTTTACATTTTCTGCAACGCATTCTGCATTTTCCGTGCATTTTGTGCTTTCACTATGTTTATCTGCCCCTTCAAGCATACAGTTTGTTTTGAATGTTTAGTCTATAACACTGTATTCCGTTTGCATCTTGAACACACAGTTCAAACACTCCGACTTTCTGAACACGCGGCCCGTATATTGATTGTGAGCACACAGCACACACTTGTTGAGAATTGAACACACAGCCCATACTTTGAGATGAACACACAGCCCACTGATTTTGAAATCTGAACACACAGCTCAAATACTTGACGTTGACGTTGAACACGTAGCTTGAACTTTGATGATGAACACACAGCCCATTTTTCTGATTGTGAGCACACAGCACACACTTGTTTGAGAATTGAACACACAGCCCAAACTTTGAGATGCACACACAGCCCAAATTGAAGGTGAACACGCAACACACACTTGTTGAGAGTAGAACACACAGCCCACTGATTTTAAATTTTGAACACACAGCTCAAATTGATTGTGAACACGCAGCACACACTTGTTGTCAGTTGAACACGCAGCCCAAACTTTGAATTTCTGAACACACAGCCCCAAATTGAAGGTCAACATGCAGCACACACTGATTGAGAGTTGAACACGCAGCCCAAACACTTGAATTCTGAACACACGGCCATTGTTGAGGTGAACACACAGCACACACTGATTAAGAGTTGAACACATGGCCCACTGATTTTGAATTTTGAACACACAGCTCAAACACTTGACGTTGAACACACAGCCGGAACTGATTGTGAACATGCATCACACACTGATTGAGAGTTGAACACGCAGCCCAAATTCTGTATCTGATTTGATTTTGCACACAGCTTATACATTTCATTTGCACGCAGCCTATTCAGTTCATTTGCACGCAGCTTATACATTTCATTCTGAAACTGAATACATGTGTTCATCCTGAATGCAGGTGACTTCTCGCGCTGCGCGAGGATATGGCTCCATCACGGCGAGGGAGTGGTACGCGGAGCTCCCGGAGGCTGTCCGGGATTTGGTTGACGTGGCAGGGTTTGGGCCCTTTTGCACTGGGATCTCCCGCTGTCCTGCTAGTAGGACGTTGATGGGTGCCTTAGTAGAGAGATGGTGGGACACCACCAACTGCTTCCATTTCTCTGCCACCGGGGACATGACTATGACCCCGATTGACTTTGCCGTATTGACGGGCCTCGATGTGGGAGGATGGGCCATCCCATATGACGAGGACACGGGCCAGTGGGAGGCCGCCTGGATATACTTATTGGGAGCTCGCCCGCCAGTTGACAGATCTTCGGGCAGAGTCCGATATACTTGGTTTTCTTCCCATTTCAGGAGGGCGGAGATGGAGCCTGAGACTCCTGAGGAGGTGGCACAATACACCCGCGGATTTCTGATGTTCCTTTCGGGACCACTCTGTTCGCCGATAGGGGAACACTGTCGGGCTTTATCTGTTGAGTGCTTTGGTGGACCTATCGCAGGTCAGCCGATATGATTGGGGTGGCGCCAGCCTGGCTACTCTCTACTGCTATATGAGCGCGACCTCCCGCGGACGGGGGAACATGGTCGGTGGCTATTGGAGAGCCTGGGAGGTACTTTCTGCCCCTGATTTGCATTTCTGCTTCTCATTACTTGTACATTGCACCGCACGGCGCACTTTACATTCTGTACCTTGTACTTTGCTCTCAGCATTTTGTATTTACATCCTGCACTCAGCATTCTGTATTCTGATGGCTACTGTTCTGTTTTCCACAGCTATGGATCTACGCGTACTTTCCGACGTTGGCTCTGGAGCTTGAGGTGGAGGTGCCTCTCGTGACCCCTTATTCACTCGTATTCGAGGGCCAGCACCGGCCGAGACCTCGGGAGTCTTTCCTCTACCTACGGTAGTACTTTGATACAGTGCGGCCGTCAGAGGTATTTCAGAACTCTCAGTTCTTCATGTTTCTGGTTTTTGATTTATCTTGCACATTCACAATTTCTGACCAGCTTATACATCAGTTCCGCAGATCTCGTGGCAGCCCTGGGCGCCTTTAGGCAGAGACCTCCGATTTCAGTTTGCCGGAGCATGGGGTGCCTCTCGGTACAGGATCTTGTTCGAGGGGCCAGTTGGTAGGGCCTGGTTTTTGGGGGATCGTTTCTTGCGGCAGGTATGGGGCTACCCTACTCAGGACCTTCCTTCAGCGCCTCCAAACGACATGCGGACCGCTGATAGGCTCCATCCCCAGGGTGTCGTTAGTGCTATGCAAGGTACTGATGCATTCTTACACTTGGAGCAGGGGGAGTATGCGACCTACCGTCACACATACTTGATGCCCCCACTGACAGGAGTACGTACCCCGACGAGGAGGTCTGTTGGTATGCCCTCATCGAGCCGGGCTCGGACTGCAGATGCCCCTTCCACCAGCAAGGCTGGCACATCTAGAAGCGGGGGTGGATTGGTTTCCCTGATTCCTCCGACTCATCATCATCCTGGATGGCCAGATATGCCGACTGAGTTGATGGGATGGCGATATGGGACTTCCTACCCGATCCCGATAGAGCCTCCTATGCCTGACCACCGATATGTCAGTGACCCTGACTCACCGCCGGTATGTTCTACTGTTTTCCGTTTATCACACAGATACTTTGGCATTTGTTTATTCATTGATGACTTGAGCTTGTATCTGCAGCCACCCAGGGAGTACATGGATGAGGTGCTTGGGATGGTAGCCTCACTTGAGGGCATGGTCCTACGGAGAGAGGCGCAGTTGTCCCTCATGGGGGTCCAGGTACCCTTTAGTTTTCTTGCATTTATCATACTTCTGATGACATGTTGATCTTGAACATTTTACTGCATTGATAGGCTGCCTGTGTTGAGCACATCTGACACACACCACATTTACATACTGTACCTGTATGCGCCCACTTCATGCAGCTTTCTTGTATCTGCATCTGATATACATATTTGAGCTGATGTGTCCAAATTGCATTCTTCATTTTCAGATGCTTCCGATATATACCGGGCCACAGGCCGGGCCACCTGGGCCTTCCCGAGGAGCTGGGCCATCTAGGCCTTCTCGAGGAGCTAGGAGAGGGGAGTCGTCTCGCGGACGAGGCGGACGCAGGGCGCACATCATAGAGGAGGAGCCCAGCGAGGAGGAGGAGGCTGCAGATCCCCAGTCAGAGACATCTGCTGACAGAGAGGGTGGCTCTGATCCTGGTTCCGGTAGTGGAGATGAGGCTGAGGAGGGTTCCGAGGATGGCAGCCCCGACTCAGATGATAGTGATGATGGTACAGAGGCTGTTCCGCAGAAGAGGACGAAGAGGGCCTCTCATTCTTGCTCTTGAGAGCATTGATGCAGTTGTTCCCTGCTTTATTTACCTTTTTACTAGTAGTTGTAGCACATTGCACATTGTTAGGCAGTTTTATTTTGTGTAAAACTTGTACCCATGTTGTAAAATGTTGTAACGGAGGAAGCATGATGGAATGAAACAGCTTTTGAAAAAGTGTTGTATTTTATGTTCTTAGCATCGCATCGCATCATTTTGCACCAGAATGAGATTGAATGGAAATGTGCATTGTGTATTTGCCAAGTCAGGTAGCGAACCGACGCAACAAACTAAACAACCTAACTTACTAAGAGATAATAAAACCTTAGCAAGTTTACAACTCGATAAGCAAAACACAACAAAGTTGATGACTCGATAAGTAAGGCACAACAAAATTGTTTAAACAAAGGTAACAACTCAATGCACGAAACTCGACAGCTCGACAAAACTTAACAACTCGATAAACAAGACATCTCAATCAACAAAACAACAACTCGATAAGCAAAGCAACAACTCGATAAGCAAGACTTAACAACAATTCTATAAACAAAGTGTATTTCGGACGATCTGGGTGACGGAACGCATCCGAAATAGAGGGAGATGGAGGCCTTCGACACTCCCGATGCATGGAAATGCTAGGAACTTTCCTCTAGAGGGTAGAACAGGACCAAAGGCACACTTTGTAGCATGGCCGGCCACCTTTGGGAGCTGGCCGGCCAGGTTTTTGCATTGGATGGGAGAGGGGTGGCCGGCCTACCAGAAAAGGTGGCCGGCCGGCCACCTAGCTTGGCAGCCACCAGTTTTTTGACACGTGTCCCCCGAACAGTGTCTTATCCTCTTTAAAAGCCCTAGCCTCGTGGTTGATTCATTTTATCTCAGTTTTGCACCAAAATGGAGGCGTTTCTCGTCGAAAATCTCACAGCTTGGATCGCCTCTCTAGATGGCTCGGAAAAGTTGAACTTCCGGGGCTTCGGCTTGAATGCACTATTCACACTGAGCCGTACTCCGCTGCACCCTCCCTTCCTTCATGCCGCGGCGAGGTTTTGGAACCCGGTAACGCATGTGTTTAGCTTCGGCGGGCAAGAGGTATGTCCAACTTTTGAAGATTTTCAAGTTTTGATGGAATCTGAACGTTATGAAGAGATCTTGCCTCAGTTTCGCTTTGGCCACGCCCAAGCCTTAGGGCGGATGTGTGGACTCACCATGCATGACGCTCGGTCTCTGATCTGTAATGGGGAACTGGACATCCTCGGCTTGATTCATCGCTTTTCTGAGGCCGGTGACCGCGGCGACCATCATTGGCAAGGTTTCCGACAACATGCCCTCTGCTTGTGCATGCTGTCTCACTTTCCTGCTTGCCCGGGCTTTGGTGGATCTAGCATTCGTCTGATTGAAGTTGCTCAAGGCTTGAAGGAAGGAAAGAGCTGCATCGCCATGACATTGGCCGAGACTGATGGGCTTAGATGCTTTCTATCGCCAGGAGACGACTAGATTCGCGGGGAGTCCACTACTGCTGCAGGTAATGTTTCCCACCCAATCTCACATATGTATTGCTCACATCACTCGGCCCTCGGGCTCGTTTTTTCTCACAAAACCCTTTTCTTACTTTTCTCTCATCGTACATCTCTCTATTCTTTATTCTCTCATTTTTTCATCCTCTCCAGGTATGGTTGATGGATAAATTGCAGGTTGTGGACTCTTGCCCAGTCTACTCAGCCCGCGGCTACTTCTTTCGACAACGCCTAGTCGATGCCCTGATGAGGGATGGTGGTTTGACTGGATGTGCAATTTGTTTGCAGATCGTATTGCTTGGCGCTGTCCTTGGCTTAATCTCCCAACAATGAGCTATATCATGTCCCGGCAGACCGGGATCCAGTTGATTGGTCTGACTCACTGTGTGTTCTACTTTCCGTTCCGGTTCCAGCGCCAGTTCGGTCATGATCAGACTTGTCCGCCAGAGGGGATAGAGTATCCTGCCACATTCCCGGTTCGAGGCGCACAGCTTGCCCGGTATGTCACAGCATGGAGGACTAGAGAGCTCCTGGCCCCCGCTCCCACTTTCAGTTGCACTTTGTCTGACGAGTGCTTGGATTGGCTCAATGAAGAGGCACAGATTGGGCCCAGCTTGGCATCAGAGGCTTCGACCAGCTCTGGGAGGGGGCGCAGGGACATCTGACTTATCTATGCCCCGGATTTATTGCTTTACTAGTACTTTCAAGTTTTCTTATAAATGTAATAAAAAGCAACTTCAATTGTATGCAAGAGCAGGAGAACTCTGTTTTGAAATCAATGAAATTGAAGGTTGTGGTACTGAAAATTTTCCGCTTTGGTCCAAAAATGGTCTAAGTTGTAAAAAGATTAATTTGAACAAAGTCAACTTTTATTAAAACTTTTCAAAGCCATTTTCGATATGGATCAGAACTGGACACGCCTGAGATCTGTCACTGGGATGCACAACCACGGATCCTAGCAACTGGAAAGTTGCCCCTAGTCTGAATAGTACCGCAGCACTGCACAGCAACGGAAAGTTGCCCCTAGTCTGAAAAGCACTGTACCAGAGATCACGATGAATGCTGATAGACAAAGATGACTGAGATGATCAAATGGACAAAGTTGATCGGGAAAAGTTTATGGCTGAACTTCAGGATGAAGTTGCCTACGTATCCCAAAGATGGGAATCAAGCCTTACGTAGTTCAGGCTCGGTTCACTCGGTGTTTTCACTCTCCTTTTACGCTCTAACTTTTGCCAAGGCCGCCCTTTGCGGGTTTTCAACCTTGCGAGCTCAGTTTTTATAATCTCAAATTTTTGTGCTCTGAGTTTTGCCTAGGTCGCCCTTTCGGGTTTTCGGCCTAGTGAGCCTCTCAAGGGTAATATTTCTTCAAATTGTCCATATTGATCGGTTGTGAGAACTTGAGGCCATCTAGATCCATCAGAACCACAGCTCCACCTGACCAGATAGACTTAATGATGTAGGGGCCAGTCCAATTAGGTCTGAACTTGCCCCTTGGGTCGTGGATGGGAGCTCGGTTGTCTTTGAGCACCAAATCTCCTTCCTTTAGATTCCTGGACTTCACTTTCTTGTTAAAAGCCCAGGCAATTCTGCGCTGATAACCTTGAACATGGTACAGTGCTTTCAATCTTCTCTCATCAAAGAGCATGAGTTCCTCAAACCTGCTCTGCTGCCAATCTGTTTCGGCTATTTGACACTCAGCCAGTACTCGCAATGACGGAACCTCAATTTCAATAGGTAGAACGGCCTCCATCCCATAGACTAATGAATACGGAGTCGCTCCAGTAGAAGTTCTAATTGAAGTCCGGTAGCCCCACAGAGCAAACGGCAGCTTATCTGGCCAGTTCCGGTAGGTTTCCACCATCTTCTGCAATATGTGTTTGATATTCTTGTTGGCGACCTCAACCGCTCCATTGGTTTGCGGCCGATAGGTAGATGACTTATGAAAAGCCACGTTGTATTTTTCCAACAAGTCAATCACTTCCTTCTTGAAGTGGGAACCGTTATCTGAAATTATCTCATTTGGGACTCCGTAGTGACAGATGATGTTGTTTCGGATAAACTTCGCAACATGTGAAGCTTTCAACACCGCATAAGATTGGGCCTCGACCCACTTCGTAAAATAATCTATCGCGACCAGGATGAACTCATGCCCGTTCGACCCCTTCGGAGTGACAGCCCCGATCACATCAATTCCCCAGACTGAAAATGGCCATGGAGAAGTCATATTGTACAGCTTCGACGGTGGAATGTTCATGCGATTTGCATGAATTTGACACCTGTGGCATCGCCGAACAAAACCGATACAATCCTCCTTCATGGTGGACCAGTAGTAACCTTGTCTGGGGATCTTCCGTGCTAGCATTACTCCATTCATGTGCGCACCGCATTCCCCTCAATGGACGGCTTCCATTAGACGCTTCGATTCTTCGGCATCGACACACAGCTTATGCATTCCCAAATGACCTCTCTTATACAGCTTACCCCCACAAATGATGAACTGGACGGCCATTCTTCTGATTGCCCTTTTATCCTTGGCATTTACCTCTGGCGGGTATGCTTCCTTCTCCAGGAAATTCCAAATGTCGTGGTACCAGGGGTTTCCGTCCTGAACCTCATCTATAGCAGCAATCGACTCGTAGGCTGGCTCCGAATTTCTGGTCAATGATGACTGGACGCATCCAGACTCCGAACGGGATGTCTATCATGGAAGATAGAGTTGCTAAAGAATCTGTGAACCTGTTGTTCTCTCTTAGTAGATGAGCAAAGTTTAGCTTCTCAAACCGAGGAATTAACAAATCCAAGGTCTGGTGGTACATCATCATCTTCTCTTCTTTGACCTTCCAGTCTCCTTTCGCTTGAGACACAACACAAGGTTCGAGTCCCCGATGACGTCCAACCGTCTTGCCCTAGTTCCAGGGCTGCTTCTAGACCGGCAATG